>JAUESP010000303.1:11562500-11650000 GCA_030914335.1 Drosophila borborema | reverse complement strand
ATACTAAAAAAAAATAGAACAAAAAAAAAAAATAGAGAAAAAAGGCGTCCAGTTATAAAACAAATTATGCATTATTAAAAGCAGACAAAAAGATGGCACAGGGCTGACAATGAAGCCGCAAAAAACTTTTGGAATAGAAAAACGCAGAGAAGCAAATATAAAATTGTGAATGAAATGCATGTCTGACTGAAAAGAGAGAGGGAGAGAGCAAGTGTTAGAGAGGGAGAGTGGGAGAGGGAGAGGCAGTCAGAGCTCTAGCAAAGATTGAAGTGCCAGCGAATTTATGGAATACAAAAATTCTACTTTTTATTCAGTTTTCTTTCACTCTCTCTCACCCCTCTCTCTCTCACTAGCACTTGCTTTCTCCTTCTCTCTGTTCAGTCTCTCTATCTTTCATTTTCTTGTGCTCAAACGCAAATTGAATAAAACACAATGACGCTGGCCAGCAGCTGAAAAGTTGTGAGCCGAGCTGTGCCGCTGGCCAAGGAAGTTACAGGAGGTGTGAAGATCTAGCATCAGCATTATCCCAATCCTAGTTGCTGCATAGCTAGGAGAAGGCAAAAAATTTCAAATTGCTTAAACATTATTATTATTTTTTGAGTGAAGCGATGGAGAGTTTAACAGACTCAATACAAATATTACGTATACGCATGAAAAATATAAAACTGGGAAATTTTGTAGCTGGAAGTACAATATACTATGTAGAGCTGTTATTGATAACTATTATATTTAATAAAAGGTAAAGATATTTATTCTTCTTCTGTTGCGCACTTTGAGTTGATCTATTCGTTGATCGTGCTCTTGCAACCCACATCGTTTGACGACACGATTGATGTTCGTGCAAGGAGAGTCAGCAGGTAAGCATTTCTCTCGAAAACTCAAAGCAAGCGCTCTTCCCATTCACACACATGCAAAAACATAGCTCAGCTACGCAGTCGATGTGTTTAGCGAGCCTCGTTTACATACCAATACATACACAAAACACGTTTGCTTCATTTCACTCTTAAACAGTTGCGGAACAACGAGAGCGAAACGAATGAAATGAAAACGATGGCGAGCCGATCTTGAACGAAGCGATGCAATCGGTTGCTCTCTCTGTCTTTACTCAGAGTATGCGTAAAATACAGTTATATGCAGGCATCGAGAAACGAGAAACGAACATCGTTTAACGACATGAATGATGTTCGTGCAAAGAGAGTCAGCAGACAAACTCTTATACTATTTATACTATCTCTCTAGTTTTGTTATGCTTCCATTGCTGAGCTGCTCTGCAGATAAATCTATCAATTAGATGGCATATGCATAAATAAACAACAATTTCTTAATAAATAAAATAGTTTTTTCAACCAGTTTCAAATTCCAATGTATCTATAACAATTTCATAACTCTAAGCTCAGTTAATAAAATTAGATTTGCAAATTGTGTTCAGTTGCCAACCAAAAACTAAATATTTAAACAATTTGTAAACTGTTGCTGGTTTCTGGTCGAGTTGTGCATGATTTAAGCTGAACTTAAATTCGCATTACAAATGGCCAAATGGTTTATTTTAAAAATGCAGCTGACCATGCAACCTGACCTCCCTGCCCAGCCCCACCCCACCGAACAACTGTTAAGCTCCAATCATGTACAGCTCAGTTTCAACAACTATTGCCTGGCTACAACACACACACATACACACATACACACATGCATACATACATGCAACTGCAACGGCAACAAATCGCAGCATGCAACGTGTCATTTAACATTTTGGCTAATAGTCCGCACATTGTTTCGGTGCTTTTGCTAAATGGAAACCAAAAAAATAAAGAGAGAGCGCAAGAGAGCTAGAGTGTGAGGGAGATAGGTATATACAAACGGAAACTCAACTTATTTTGTTAGATGCGAAGTGCAGCAGCGGGCAGCGGGCATCTAAAGCCGCGGTAATTTTGGTCAACAGCTGAATGAACTGTAAAATCAACTCGCTCAAATGTGAACCAGCATGTCAATGTGTGTGTATGTGTGTGAGTGTGTGTGTGTGCAGCAACTAAAACCGAAAAACTCGCTGGCAACTAAAAATCAGTTTACACCACATTACGTATTACGTATACGCTGCATACGACGTTATGCGAGCTGTATTGCGATATTACGTATACGGCGCGTGCAACGCTAAGCGAGAATTAACATTTAGCTGGTGTATAATGGCGGTTGCTTTTACTGCCATGTGGCAATAAGGGAAGGGCGGACAGGGGGGGGGGGCGTGGTCATTGTACAATACTGCATGCATACATGTGTGTGAACTCTCGCTGTGTGTGTGTGTGTGTGTGTGTGTGTGTGTGTGTCTCGCTGTTGCTGCATTAAATGCGCATTTTGTAGATTGTTTTTTTATTTTCCCATTTTTTTTTTTTTTGCAAATACTTATTTTGCCATTGTGCGGGCACATTACAAAGCATTTGTGAATTTGATTAGATAAATGTAACGTGAAATACTTTGTTTTTTTTTCGCTTTTTTTTTTTTTTTTGTAAATTTTGTGAAATGTTGTGAATGCTAATTGAGAGCTAGTTAAAGTTGACAATGCAAAAGCGAGCTCATATTAAGCTTATCAGCTTAAAGGGGCTTAAGATTATAAATAGAGTTTTTTTTTTAATCATTAGAGTATATATTAATTAAATATCGCATATTCTAGGCTTCAAATAGATAGAAGTGGAAATATATATATATATATATATATATATATATATATATATATATATATATATATATATATATATATATATATATATATATATATATATATATAAGTTGGCACAGCAAGTTAAATACTAAATATATTTTAATGGATGTTTAATATATAAATATATATTTTTATTTCGAATTTCGTTTTCTTGTATACATATAAACTAGTTGGTGTTGTATGCCTTGCTTTAGCTGTGGCAATTGTTACGTGAGAAACGCAATCTGTGCAATTTTCTATCGAATCATAAAGCGAATGGCAAACGCATTGTTTGGATTCATTGGCAAAGCACACAAATTAAATAGAACTTAATGGCAAAGATGCTGAAGCTGGTGCTGTCGTTGCCTCTGGTTATGGTTGTCATGGAGCAGCTGCCACATGCCACATGCCACATGCTATTGCAACGCACACACACATATATAAACTCACATACACGTATTATTAAATTTTCATGCAGCTTTGCCGATAATCCGAAACAAACGAAAACTGAAATGCAAGTGCAAGGGCAGCAAATTGAATGCCTGAATGGCGCCTCAGGAGTTAAGCACAATGATGATGACATTAATGATGATAATAATTATGATGATGATGATGATGATGAAGATGTGGAGAGACGCTGATAGCCAGAGAGCCAATCCCCGAGCAGCTCAGACAACGCATATGTGTCCCCTGGAGCTGGCTCAGCTTTGGCTTTGCAACTCCTGCTGCTGCTGCTACTCCTGCTACTCCTGCTGTGGCTGCTTATTATGTATCCTGCGTACTTATTGTGGTTACTGGTTGGGGTGTTGTTGGCTGTTGCTTTGTCCAGCTCAGATATCCATCAGGGCATTCATTTCTTTATGCCTGCGTGTAAATTTCAATTTGACTTGCCGTGCAAGCGACTTTGAAAGCAGCTTAAAACAAATCATAAATCATGCTTAACGCCAGGCAAGAACACTGCGACTGCGACGCGACTGCGACTTGCGACGCAACCAAACGTGGCCAATGGCAAAATTTTCTTGGCAGCCAAGCAGCGAGCAAATTTCGTAACATTGTAACAGTTGGTTTTGCGGGGTATATTGGTTTTTTTGTGCGGATGTATGTAACAGGCATGAGTCGATATAGGTTTAGTTATCTAGTTTTTACTTTTCCATCCATCCTTTTCTGCATTTCTTCTTTTGTCTGTTTGTCTGTCTTCATGCTGCTCTTTCGTATGTATAAAATTCATCTTCCCGCTTGTTCATCTATTCCTCTGCTTGTGAGTTCATCCATTCATCTTCCCCTTCATTCATCAATTCCTCTGCTCGTTAGTTCATCCATTCATCTTTCCGTTCGTTCATCAATTCCTCTGTGTGTTAGTCCATCCGTTTGCCTATCTGATCGTCTGTCCATTTGTCTGCTCGACGATTTGTCCGATCATCTCTTCAGCTATACTTTCAAATATCTACATATATGTACTGCCGTCTACTCGTTTGACCGTCCATCCATAACTCTTGTCCGATCTCTCTCTCTCTCTCTCTCTCTCTCTCTCTCTATTTGTTTATCATTTGTCGTTCGTCTGTCTCGTTCATCTGATATTTGATATTTCTCTAGCTGACTATCCATCCCATCTGTCTACTCATTTATCCCTCCTTTAATTCAATCTGTCATCTGTTGGTCTATAGCCAATTTCGCATATACAAAAGATACGTATCATGCTGTTCAGGGTATTCTCTAGTCGTGCACTTCTAGCTAACGCTCTCTTAGTTGCTTTTTTTTTGGCTTCGTACTTAGAAAATTGGTCGTAAACATTTTCACTTTAGTCACGCGCCGTTTGCAAGTTTCGTAATGAATTATGCGCTGCTGCCACTGAAGGTGTTGCTTCGCGAATATATTCCAACTACCCCAGACAACTCCCAACACCCCTCGTAACGCCCATTTTATGATGAGAAATGATAATGCTGTTGATCCATAAACATTGCCAGAAATAGTTCAATTCCTTTATACTCATTTGCATTCAGCTCTTAAACAGCTCTTAAAGCCAAAGTCAACAATTGCTGTCCGCAGACGTCTTAATTGTTGTTTGCCTTTTGCTGGCCATAAACTTGGACGAGGACGAGGACTTGGACTTGGACTTTCACTTGAACAATAAATTCTAGAAACAATATAATTAAGTGGCTGCTTATCTGAGTTTGTGATGACCATCAAACAGCTTGGCAAATAATTGCAAATCGCAACACTAGAAACAGCTATAAAATCCAAAAAAAAAAAAAAGAGAAGAAAATGTCGCTTAGAAATTATTTCTTATTGTGAATGTAATGAGGACTTTTATAGCTCCTTCAGCTTGAGTAGGTGTTGAAGCTACGGCTGGATTAGTTGGCAGATGTCAAAAGATTAAATATCTATGAGAATTTTATGTGCAGTATTTTATATAGATATAGATATATTAAATATTTTTATTATAAGCGCGAAGAGCAAAGAATGTTGTCATAAACATTTAGCTGCGCCTTGAGTTGAATAGAAATTAAGTGAAAATTATGTTAAATAAATCAGATTTGTTTCTTAGAATCTACGAAAATTAGAAGAGTCTAGGAAAATGATATATAAATGTATATTTATAAATTGTATTTAAATTATTTGTATATATTATTTATATTTTATAATGTCCATGCTTTGCTCAGTGTGCATTAAACGTACCTCTACAGCTTTTATAGCCATTTTTAGCTTTATATTAAATTATATATTCAATTCATATTATATATTCTTAATTATATTCAATATTTTGATTATTCAATATCAATTTTATATAATATCCATTCATAATTAAAACAAAACATCTTGTTGTCTCTTGCGTGTTGCCTGTTGCATAAAGCTTAAGCGCACTTGCCATGCCTATGCCTTAACAGCAACGGCGACGCCGACGTCGACGGCGACAGCGACCGCAACGCGTCGACTGTGACTATAACAATAACAGCTGTTGCCCACATTTAGTACCTACAGCAACAACAACAACAACTTAACCGACATAAAAGTCAACAAAACGTAACGAAGATGCGACTACGAGCCACAGAGGAGGTGACTATGATATGGTTTCTTTTTTTTTTCTGACATGTGTGGGTTAAGAGCTTGTTGAGTGAAAGGTGAGGAGAGACAGATGCAGAGAGAGCACGCTGGCGAGAGAGAGAGAGAGAGAGCGGGTAAGGCAATGAGAGCGAGGCAGAGGTCACCATAGCAAAGCAACTGATAAGTGCGATAGCTACTCGTTAAATTGAAGTGTCTACGTTTAGGCGACGTGTCTATGCGTGTGTGTGTGTGTGTATAAGAGTGGGGGAGAGCATTTGCTGTGTGCCAGTGTATGTGTGCGCACCATTAAAATCATGCACAGCCGGTCAGAGGCAAAGTCATTTGCTTTATCAACAGTGCAGCAGAAATTTTTTATGCCATATTGCAGCAGCTTGAGCTAATGGTTAGAAATACAAAAAGGAAGTAGTTCAGTTGTGTAATAATAATAATATTTGATTACTATCTCGATTCTAAAATTTAAAAATCAGAAATGTGGTAGAGTGAATTTGAGCGTTGAAGCAGAGCGCAAATCTTTTTATAAAGGAAAAAAATAAATGAAAAATGTAGAATGATAAAAGGAGCTCAGATAGTTGAAAACATATCGAGAACAATTTTATAATTAGCTTATTGAATTATTGCAAAGCTTATGTTTAAGCAAGACAAATTAATAAATATTTAATATAATGTCACTATTTTATTTAATTATATTGCTTACGAAGTATCTTCGCATCTCATACTTTAACTAATTCTCTTATATGTGATTAAATCATTGCAATCAAGAGCCAAATATATCTACGCTCATAACTCTAATGGATGCAACAAGTTATGTGTAACCCCAAATGAATGCTGTAGATATCTCTTAACTTTTTTTCTGGTTTCTTTATATGTCCCCATGAGAACAATAGCATTTTGCAGCAGTATAAGACACATCACACTTCCAACGTCTCACTCTCACTCTCCCTCTCACACTCTCTCTCTACACACTCACACTTGTCAGTTGCTTTCAGGCTGTGCTGGCAATGCGTTAAACCTAACTGTTCAGCCATTGTCCAGTTGTTTCAGCAAAGTTGTCACCCACCATTCCCTTCGCATGCCTGCCACAGCACTTAGCTGTGGAGAGCAACTTTTAACTAAGTAAGTTAGAGCGAGCAACAATAAACCGCCGAATAGAACAGTAGAAGAACCGTTAGACACGTGCCAGCGCTGCTGGCCGCTGGAGGCGCAGCTGTTCGCTTATCGCTTATCTACGTTCTCTTTGCACTGCGTCTCTTCCAAGCTCCTTTTATCTAGTTTGTTCACAACTCGCACTCACTCTCGTTCTCTCTCTCTCTCTCTCTCTCTCCTTCACTCACGCTGACTCTGTACGCTTGTGCTCGCTTTTTAAATGAAGTAAGGCAATATAAAAGCTGCTTATATGGCAGCGCACTCTTTGCTGACCGTTGAACACATTGTAAGCGACTGTTTGAATACCCTATAATCACATATTAAATAATTGGGTTAAATATGAATTGATTAGTTATATTAATAAATGCATATGATTAACATATTAAAATATTATTCAATGTTTAATTATTACATTCAAAGATATAAAATCTATAAATATTTAAAGCTAACATTTGATATTAATATGGTATAAGCTAGTCTATCATCTTGTAATTTGTCTTCCATTTCTTTTTCCATTGTGCCCGTTATGTGGTTGTTGTTGTCCATTGCAGCAGCTGTTACTGGCTGCTACTTAAGAAGCTCTGTTTTTGTATAAGTGTGCATGACAGCGTGCACGAGTGACTGTATGTGTGTATGTGTGTGTGTGTGTGCGGCTAGTGAAATATACTAGGATCTTTAGTAAACGTTTAAATGCTTTTAATAGCTCCCTTATACAGGGCCATTCGCACAGACAGACAGCAAGCAGTGAGCATCGCCTGCTACCTACTACGTGTTTGTTATTATCTCTCTTTTATTCTTGGCAACTGCCCTGGCCAGACATTTCTTTAATTATCCAATTACAAAGGCACAAAAAAAGTAAGAAAGATAGACAGAACGAGCGAGAGTGAGAGAGAGAGTGAGAGAGGACCGCATCTAATGTCCTTGCACATTTATTTTCTGGCTCTGTGCACTTAAGGATTTCTTTGCCATCTTTTTGTTGTTGTTATGTTTGTGCCTCAAGTGTTTGCAATTTCTGTCAGGATTATCTGCAGCAGGTTAAGCGGATTTCAATAACCGATTTGCAGTCGCTTGGCACAGCTTACGGCTAATACACTTTGTCGACCCATAAACTCTGGGCCTGGCTAATAAATGAGCCAGCCTCAAAACGAAATTAGTTTTATGCTGTGATGCTGCTGCTGCTGCTGCTGCTCCTGCTCCTGTTGCTCCTCCTGCTCCTCCTGCTGGTACTGCAATCAACTTCATCAGCATGAGCAGCGTGTGGCAAGCTGGAAGCTCGTTAAACTCTTATGGCAACACATCGTAATACACTCGCTCGCTATCTCACTCACTCTCGCTGTCTCTCTCGCTTTATCTCGCTCTGTGCTGGGTCAGAAGTCAACTGCAGAACAGAACACCGCACTGAGAGAATTTAATGCTGTAAATTGACTGCGTGAAATGAGGTTAATGCTCAATAATGCATGCGAGTAAATGCTGAAAGCCGCCTGAGCTTTGAGTCAGCCGACACAGTCAACAGTCAGCGACTCTCGCTCCACGCTCCACGCTTCCAATGCTGGCCAGATTCTGATCCTTTGACTGCAGTAACTGTGGTTGCTATAGCTGCAGCCGATGCTGCTGCTTGCCTGTTGAACGGATGGACGTGAGGCTTGAGGTGTGTGAGCCGTGTCACGATATCGATGCATTGACACAAATGCTTGCAATTCCACATTTTTCATTTGCATTCTCGCAAAGCTATGCAGAAGAAAAGTATAAATATTTATAATGAATATATTCATACATATATAAATATATCTTTCCTTTTATTGCATAACTCCATTTCGCCTGATGACAAGGCCAACCGAGTGTAAGGTATTATCATGATGTGCTATGCAGTTGAAGTATTTTCATAAAGCCCATCAATTGATTTCCAAACATTCGACATGCAATTATTGTATATCAACTACCTACTAATTAACAACATCTCTTAACAGCAATAAAAATATTAAATATTCAACAAATTAAATATTCATTTGATGAAATTTGTAACATGTAATTAACGACATATTAACAATGTATCTATACACAGCATACTTTATAGAATATAATTCTGATACATATCTTATAGATATTTTAGATATTATCTATTGAGAATAGTTGGCTTTTGATGATGCTTTTAATGTTTGATATAAAATCGGTTTTCATATATTTATTTTTTCAATTTATTTAAATTTTTTTTAGATTATTTCTTAGCCGTATTCAGATTTTTACTTATATAATAATTATATACATAATTAATTACAATGAATATAATTAATTCTTATTATATATATTCTAATAATTATAATTCTTATTAAATATATTATTTTTCCATACCCATATATAATTAATAATAAATAATACATAACTTTGTATATATATTTTATTTATGTTTTTTTTTTTTTTTTTTTTTTTTTTTTTATTTTTATTCTTTTTTTAAGTAACTATTTCCATATCTAAAATCGGTTTTCTATCTTTATCTTTTGTAAATTGTATATTATTTTAGTTCATATTTTCTTTAATTTATACAATGCATGTTTCTATATAAATATTTTATATTTCCTATCATATTCATTTCCATAATTTGATTCATTTATCCACTTATAATTATTATCCATATTCACAGTTAATATTTGTTTTAAGTCTGCAAATATAATATGAAAATATGATAAGGTTCTTTGCCTTTTTATCTATTTTTTATATATTACATATCCAGATTCCGGTATTTATTATTTGTATTTATATTCATAATTAAATATCTGAATATATGTGTAAACTTATACATTTTTATAATTTGTGTGATATTGAAAATTTGATCCATTCAGTTTCTTGTTTTTTTTATTCAACATTTATTTATACATTATATCTTTTCATAAACGTATCAATATCCGAATCAATATCCACATCCAGCCCACTGTTCGGTCAGCTGGTTGGAATGCATAAATGTGACTGCAGGAGTAAATCATGAAAAATGATTAATAAAGCAGCTTAAAATTGCATTAACACTGCAAATTTATATTGGCTTTTGGATGTGGACGACGGACAGAACGACTGTGAGTGAGAGGGGAAGAGGGAGAAAGAGAGAGAGAGAAAGAGAAAGAGAGAGAGAGAGAGAGGAGAGAGAGAGAGAGAGAGAGAGAGAAGAACAGACTGTGCTAGCAGCAAATGTAAAGGGGACCGCACTCGCTCCATACTGAAACATATAGACGTACTATAGGTCAGAGTGTGTGTGTGTGTGTGTGCATTAGAAGGGACATAATGTCCTGCAAATTGTGAACATTTTTCAATTTAATGAGGTGCTTATTTTGAATTTACACATGCATGCACAGACCAGAAAAAATATATGTATAGAGAGAGTAAGAGAGAGAGAGTGTAAGAGCAAAGCAAGAGCTGGACCAAGCTGAATTCAAGGCAAAAGGATCCAAGGATAAGCAGCTCATCGAAATAGCAACGATGTCCGTCCGTCCCTCCGTTCGTCTGTCTGGCTGTCATCTTGTGCGTCCAGCAGGGTCATTAAAATGCTAAATTGTTGCCCAGCTGACGTTGCCTAGAAATAGCTTCATTTCTTAGTCAGCTGTTTGGGTCTGATTTAGTCTTTAGCCATTGCCAGATTACTCATACGCAGCGTGGTGCAACAGTCACGCTCCACATGCAGTACTATGGCCGCTCAGTCAGTCTGCAGCACTGGCTTAATTTCCCAGCTAACACATCATCAGGCGTCGAGGGTACGGGAGTTCGCGGTGTCCTTCTGCTCCCCACTTCACCAAGATATCTCTGTGGCTGTCTCTCGCTCGGCATATGTCAAGCGCCAGCTAAATGCCACACAGCGACTGCCTCAAAAAGTATGCAAAAAGTTTCACACCAAACCGTTGCTCAAGTGGGTCTCAAGGGGGCAATGGCAAACGGCAAAGGCAAAGGCAACGGCAACTCTGAGGGCAAGCCTAAATAAAGTGAGATTTTTGGTTGAAACTCTGGCTAAAGGAAGTGCCAAGTCTGAGAGCTTGAGCGAAAAATTTGAGTTTATGTTTAAGATTATTTTAACTAGTCTCAACTGAAGGCACTTTTTGCATAAGTTTTGAATCTGAAATGAGAATTTAGGGTATAATGAATTCTATAAAATTTATGTAACGGACGAAAAGATGAATAATGAAAAGTATATGTATATATTATTAGTAGCTTAGCGAAGTCAATTGAGCTTTGATTATCTGTCTATTTGTTTTTAATTTATAGATAAAGATGTGATATTTGATCATAGTTGCCAAATATCAGTTGAACGTAATATTTTGTTGGCTCTTTTCGCGAGCTGAACTGAAAAAAAATCAGACTCTCTCGCTCTCACTCACATTAAAAGACTTCGGCTGTTTTCGTTTTTGTGTTCGGCTGAGCGCCTTGAGTTGAACTGCTCGTGTGAACGAACATCGTGTAGTACGAGCTACGCCACGACGTTCGCGCAAAGACACAATTGATGTGTTTAGCGAATGCAGCGCTCGCTTACATACCAATACATACACAAAAGCATATTTAACACAACCAAACGGTCGGCGAATAATGAGCGCAAAATAAAAGAAGAGAAAGCAAGTGCGAGTCGATCACGAACGAGCTCGGTTTCTTTTCGCAGAGCATGAGTAAAACACATGAAGAAATGCTCAATAGTTTTATACATATGTACATATGTATGTATGTATGTAGATTTACAATTGAGCTTGAATTTGCAGCTGTTTCGTAAGGCATGCATTTGTCTTGAGCTGAAGCCGAAGTTTCATAATTATTAATTAATTAAATTATTTTATAATGATATTAATAATAATTTGTATTTAATTAATTACATTAAATTAATAAACAAAAAGCTGAATATTTATGTGATATAAATGTATATATACATATATATTCAACATAGTTTGAATTAATAGAGTATATTGGCTGTAGTTCACTTTGTCTCTTCTCTAAGTCAGCTACACTTGACTCTCATCCACTTGCGTATTTTATATATATATTATACTTATTTATGTAAACTTTGTAGCTCAAATATGTATATCAGTATGCTTAAAGAATTATACTCATATATTTGACTATGGCACACTCATTATAGGCGAACTTTGGTTGCGTTCCACGTACAAAGTGAGCGAGAGAGGGAGTGAGAGAGAGAGAGAGAGCAAACACTTTTTTTTCTAGCAGTCAGTCGATGGGAAAAAACCGCAACCAAAGCGTTGTCTGGCAACAATGTGTTAATGAGTGCAACAGTGACAGCGACAGCAACGGGCTGTGGCACCTCTTAAACATATATATATATATATGTACATATGTATGTCTGTACAATATAACGAGCTTGGGTTGGCGGACATGTTGTCTGGCCACAGTGCGTATGCGTAATTTTTCACTTATGCTGCTTGTAATGACAACGGCTCGTTTCGTTTACGTTGTCTGTGCCGTAATGATTTTTTATTTGGGCCACTTGATGTCTGCAGCAGACTCACTCCCGCCTCTCTACCTCCCTCCCTGCCACTACTCGCTTGTTATGTGAAAAGAAATTAAATTAAAATTTTAATTAAAACATGCACTTGCTGAGGTCTTTGCATATGGAGGCAAACGCAACTTGAAGCCAAACAACAGCTTTAAATATGTTCGCCGCCCCTCCGAACATTAAGCCTAAGTTTTGGCACTCTCTTCAGGCAACGGCTCAGATGTCAACTGGGGAAAACTTTTCGCAATGGATGCGACGAACAATGTCGGCGCTGTGCCTTTTTACTTGCCAACCAGTTGGCATTGTATTCGAGTTGGGACGGGGGTTGCGGCTGGGGTTGGGGTTAGGTTTGAGTGGGGGTCGTATAACTATATGGTTTTCACTCTCGCCTGTCGCTGACGTTGAAGTGTTGCGAGTGCAAAATGAGTTGCAAAAGGTAATTTATAAAAGTGGCGAACAGCAAGCAAAAAGCAGCAGCAGCAGCAACACAGGCGGAGGCAACAGCAGCTACGACAATACAAAGTGCAACATAAAACAAAAGAAAATTCAGTGGAATGCCAAAAAGAAAAAAGAGGTCACAATTTTACACCTCATCTCGTAAATGAAAGCCTTAACGAAATACTGAGCGAGCGCGAGAGAAAGACTCTGATAGAAAGAGAGAAGGAGAGACAAAATTTATTTCTATGCTTTATGAAGAGTAAAGGCCAAGCTTGAGTTATATGCAAGAAATATAAATATAACATATATAAAATATAAATTAAATTAGATAAGAGAAATGATTATGAATATGAATTAAATAAATTATAAAATTAAATTACAACTTGCTTGCAATATATAGAGATAAATTCAAGATTCAAGATATGTATATTCATTTGAGTTTAATTAAGAAAGACGAATCCAAACAATTCAGATTAAGTTAAGAGCACAAACTGAGAAGAGAACGGTGAGGATCATGCACTTCAGTTACATTTTGGCAATTTCTATTGTGCATGTATTGGTATGCACGCATTCATAGCGCACATGAGTGTGAATGTGTGCATGTGTAAGTGCAAGCGAGAGCCGTTCGAATTGGCTGTTTGATTTAGCTGCTCACTTGCTGGACTTGATTGAGCGTCGAGCGTCAATCGTGTCGCTCTCTCCACACGCAACACACGATTAGTTGAAACGAAAGCAAAAACGAACAGAAACGAAGTGCCTTGCTTAGAGCGAGAGCGACTGAGTATGCTATTTTTTTTTTCGCTTACTCTCGCGAACAGATCGTGAGAGCTTAAACGGTTGATGAAAGTTCAGAATTTTATTAAATAAATCAAAACTTAATATTTAAATTAAATATATACATATATATACATTTATCCCTCATCAGTTGCCTTCACACAATATATTTTAAATTTTCATTCATTTTTCCTTTTTTTTCCCGCAGCATCTCTTCTAACAAGCAAAACACTTTGCATTATGTGTATCCAGTCAGACTGTTACAATTATTATTATCATAATAAATTATGATTATCTTTGGCGAAATCAACGCCATCTGCAGCTGTTAATGACCCGAGCAGTTCGGCTTCACAGCAGGCAACGAATTTCATCGAGCTCCAGCTCCAGTTCCAGTTCCAGTTCTAGCCACAAATGCTTTGCACAGTCATAAATTATATTACAATAAATGTTGTTGCCGCACAGTTGTTAAGCTGTCGAGCTTAGAATTGCATGAATGAAAATGTTCTGTAAATTTTCCATTATGATTATATGGAATTGAGTGCGTCGAGGCGTCCTCAATAGATCAAGCAAAAAAGGAAAATAACGAAAAAAAAAAAAAAAAGAAATGGAAAATAACAAAATAATTGAATTGATTTCGTTCGATGCTTGGCGCTTAGCAGATTTTCTCATCTTTTGTTTTCGCTTGCCAATTTCTGGGCAGCGAAATGAAAATTGAAAATTGAATATTTCCGGCGACACACACAATGCAAGCAGCGGCATCTCCCTCTCTCTCTCTCTCTCTCTCTCTCTCTTCTACTCTCTCTCTCTCTCTCTCTCTCTTCTACTCTCTCTGTCTGAATTGCATTGGCAAGGTATAGATTGGCACGGGCATTGCCAGGGGAATGCGAGCGCCACAATATGGCAACAAGCGGAAACGGAAATAAGCCAAGCGCCTTTTGTGCTTTTCAGATTTGCAGCGCATCAAGCTAAAAAGACTTTTCTGCGGCTTTGGGTCAAGTAGTTTGAGCAGTTCGACTTCGACAACGAGTTCGAGTTCGCGCTTGAGTTGTACTCCATTAAATTCACAATCAGTTTCAAGATGATGCCGATAATGCTTAAACTTTTAGGTATGAACAATGTTTGCGAATTGGCATGGGAAATATATGAATGGGAAATTTGGATATATATATATAAAAAGCGTTTTATATAATACTTGTTGAGTAGTTGGGAACATTTACTATAGTTTTAGTTAGTTCTACTACTGCATTTACTATCATTATAGCATTATTAAGCATGGCAAAGAACTAAGTCCCTTGTTTAAATTTTATAATTTTTTTGTATATATATATCAGCATATATATTTTTATATAATATAATATATATAAAAATAAATTGTTAAAAAAATAAATAAAAATAAAATAAATAAAGAAGAAATTTAACGTTAAAGTTCTTGAGCTACTTATTAAGAATTGTCTTAAAATAGTTCAATATTTATTGAAAATTAATTTATATTAAATATTTATAATTCAACAAATAAATTGCTCTCCTTAGAAGTCAAGTACTAATAAATAAACATTAAGTGCGCTGATATTTCTATATTATATTATTAATATATATATTTTTTTAATTTGTATATAATATAATATAATATAATTTTTAAAAGTATTTTTCTTTTACACAAAATATGTATATTAAAAGATTATTTCATGATTTCATGATTTGATTTAAATTTGATCTATCTTTGCTCACCTTGACTTTCTCTACTCACTTCAGCTTTCTCTCTCTCTCTCTCTCTCTCTCTCTCTCTCATACTCTCTCTCATTCATTGAGCATTTCAATTATCAGGCAGCTGAGTGGTAAATTTGCTTGGCCCATTCAAATGAAGCTCGCGTGCTCTGCACGATAACACAAAAAGCGCCACAAAGTCGCTTGTTTACACTCCCATGTTGCCGCCCGACGGTTCGCCCAACGGCTCCCTCGGGGCAGGGGGGGGGGGGGGGGGGCGCTGCTGCAATCCAATCAGAGTTGGACCGAGCCGGTGCCCAGCTGCGCTTTCGGTTGTAATCCGCGCGCCGTTCGCTGCACTTGTAATGCGGCTTAAAAGGGAATACCAACATTTTATAGCTGGCCCCATCTAGGATTCTGCACCTCTCTCCCCCTTGCTCACTCTCTCCCCTTGCTCACCCTGCCCCGTTCTCTCCCCCCGCTCTCTCTCTCCCTCTCTCTCTCTCTGTTTTTCTGGCCACTTTTCGCGCGCACTTTGAATACATTTTTGAATCAGTGTCGAGGCTGTTTACTTTTTATGCATTTCTACTTTTTATGCTCGTTGTTTTGCATTTTGTAAATGGGGTATATTAATTCAAGCATAATGTTTGCCAATGCAGACTTGAACGCTGCCTAGAAAATTTAATAAATTATGTAGATGCTGAGCATCCATTGGGAATTTGTTGCGAGTGAATGGGAAAATATTATTATGGGGCACAGTAGCAAAAAAATACACTAAATAAATATGAATATAAATAGAAATATATTAAAAATATACTAAATAAATATGAATATAAATAGAAATATACCAAATGAATATATAAATTGAAATATACTAAAAATATACTGAATAAATATGAATATAAATAGAAATATACTAAAAATATACTAAATATATATGGATATAAATAGAAATATACTAAAAATATACTAAATAAATATATAAAAAGAAATTGAAACATTAATTTTTTTGTATATTTCTATATTGTATTTATCTTTATCATTTTATATAAAATGTTAGATAAAATATATCAGACAATCTAATACTTAACATCTTAAGTAAGTACTTAACATCTTAAAGTATAGGTATTTTTGCTAGCTTATACAATTGCTGAAATATAATTTTTGTAAAAAGCCACACTCCTGCTTGGGCAGCCTCTAAGAATATTTCAAGTTCATTGAGTGCTGCTAAGAGATGTGAAATCGTATTGAACATAGTCAGCTATAATTATGCATGCAATATGAATTATATATGAATTGAAAATAATATATATGAAGAATTTTTGTGGGCGTGACCTATGCAGAATAGCCACAACTCATATATTTATACAGCTAAAGCTTAACAAGTTTTGCAGTTGAATTTATGTTGAGCAAGTTCTATAATGCTATAATTTTTAGCAATTTTAAATATATACTATATAAAACGAGTATTGGTCAGTTGGTTATGGCACATTATATGCTGCTTCTATGTGGCTGAACTCAGCTGCATTCACATTTGGCGTCGTCAGCTTCAGCTTCAGCGTTCTCGTCGTTGTCGTCATCGTCGTCGTCGTCGTTGTGTTTCATGCGATTTGTGTACTTCCGGCTTAGTGGCTGCTGGGCAGCGCCACATGTGTGTGTGTGTGTGCGTGTGTGTGGTGTGTGTGTATGTTTTTCAATCCCAAATGGGTTATACACTGGACAGCGGGCACTTCACCAATGTTGCTCTGACCGCCTGTTTTTAATTGCGCGCCACGCTCAAATAGGATTTGTGCATTGTTTTCTGTGGTGGATTTTATATAGTAGCAAGAGAGAGAGAGGGGGAGTCGCCTCCTGATGCTGCTACTCCTGCTCCCTCTGCGGCCGTTTTTTCTTCATTTGCCGCATTAAGCGAAATCTCAGTGCTGCATTTACTCTTCTTCTTCTTTTTGTTTTGTTGCATTTTAATGTCAGTTTAATTCAATACCCAAGCGAGTCTCTAATGCGCCTGGGGCAGGGGTAGGTATAGGGGTTAATAGGGGCTGCTGCTGCTGCAAACCTCTTTGTATTGCAACTGTAATTAAATTGTGGCCCAGCCTGGACATTTCTCTTTTTATATATATTTTAATTTTACTCGTATACGATGCGTACTCAATTTGAATGAACGACAAATGGATTAGAGTTGCAAGAGTTGATTCGAGGAATATCAGCTGAAATGTATATGCAGAGCGCAAACTATAGAGAAAGCATATCAGTTTGGTATTTTTGCTAATTAAAAAAGTTTTATAATGGCATGCCTTGAATAAGGTTTATTAATATCTAGTTTAGAGTTAATGAGAATTGGCAAAGGCAGCTGAATTTGAAATATTTTACAACAACTTTTGGATTTATATAAATTATAGGTCTAAAAAACGAAAAGCTAAAGGAGATTTCTGCAAACTATATTTTTTATAATAATAAATTCAATGTATTCTATGATTCTCATTTATTTATAAAAATTGTCTAAAATTATTATTCATAAGTTAATATCAAATTTACTTATATTGTAGATTTAATTATAAATTATATTTTTTATGATTATAATTTATTCTAATATTTTCATAAATAATTATTAATTACTAAAATTTAATTATCAATGTTATATAAATGTTCATTCTCTAATTCTACACACAAATCCAATAAGAATGTAATAAATCTGATTACCAAACTCAATTCTAGTTGAAATTACCTTCAAAATCTGTCAAATTCTTGAACATGAAATTCATTAAGCTGCCTATGGCCATATGGCTTTGGCTGCAACTCTAATGAATGGCAATCACTTTTGGGGCTTAACGCACAAAGCCGCAAACAGGGGGACAAATGAAAGTCAAATGGAAAACTGTCGCTGGCTATGAGAACTATGCAAATTGAAATCCAATAAGAAAATCGCGGCAATAAATCAAATGGAAATTTAATTAAAAGTCGCCATGCTTGTCACAAAGGCACACAGCAGGTGAGAGCAGGTGAGAGGGGATTAAAAAAAGGGGGGGATCTGCACAGCTGGCCATGTGTTTAGTGGGCGTGGCTGTCTCAATTATGTGAGCGGCGCGCAGATATGGCGACATAATTTCACTTGTAAATATTTAAAATGCAGCAAGAGCGTAAAATTGTGGTCACACACACACACACACACACGCACACGCACACGCACACACACACACACACACACATTAGGCAGCATCATGTATACATGAGAATGTAAATATGTCGAGCTGTTTGCTGTAGTCGAAGAAAATAACTTGAATAATGTGTGCAAACAACACTCGAAGCGAGGCGGGTGTGCGTGGGCAAGTGCGTATGTAATTACAAAGCACACACACACACACACACACACGCACACGCACACACACTCATGCATACTTTACCTGCACACATTGTAGAAAACACTGCATAAATATTTATTGTGTATTCGATGTCGTATTGCCAACGGCAACGCGGCGTATGAGTGATTCCTGCTTTGATTCAAACCACAAAACAAAGCATAAATCATCAAACGGTAAAAGCAAAAATATATATACATATGAATATATATATGCATGTATATATATTTTATATTTACATATATTTATATCTAAACACATTTATTTATGCGGTTAACAGGCATTTCAATTGTCCTAATTTCTATTTAAATCATATTTTATATTTCATAACAAATTTATTCAAATTTTATTTAATATTGTTATTATTATTATTTTGTTTTTTAATTTGCTTTTGACATTCACAATTGAATTAATGTTTGACAGCTAGTCGAACTGTATTCACTGTAGGCAAAAATATTTAGAAAATATTGAAAAATACATAAAATTACAATTTACATTTGTCGAAATAATGTTGATGATATCACAATGATATCGGTAGATGTGTGAGCTTATATAGATTATGTAAATTGTGCAAATGTTAGCCTAGATTTTATAATGTGAGAATTAAATTTGTTAACATAGCTTAAATGTCAAATATATAAATGTTAGCTTAGTCTATGTAATATCTCTGTTAAAGTTAATTAGTTGTGTGTATGTAGGATGGCTGTAAGATTAATATATGAAAAGTGTGAAAAATGTATTTAATATAAAATAATTATGTACGATATATGATTATGCAATAATGTACGATGGCTGTCAGATTAATATTTAAGAATTGTGAAAAATGTATTTAATATAATATAATTTTTGCAAAAATATGAAGATTTATATTAATATAGTAAGTTCTATCAGATAAATAAACAAACACCTTTTTTAATTATTTTTTAATTGCTCTTCTGTATTTTGGGTAGAAGCTGTGCCTTTTCTTATTAGTATAATAATGTAGTAGAAAGAAAGAAGTAGAAAGAATGTTCTAAACGTCAATTGCGAACCAGTAGGTGAACTGGAGTCAGAGTCCTGCTGTTAACAGCGCATAACACTGTTAATAGCATAGCATGGTGATGTGACGCAGCAGCAGTTCCTGTTAATGGAGTCAAACGTTTGGAGAGCATTCAGAGCGCAACAAATTAAAAGAAAACGACTGCGAGCCGATCGCGAACGAGCTCGTTGTAAGAACCGTTGCGGTTGCTCTCTGAGTATTTTCTCAGAGTCTAGCATTAGCTGTTGAAGCAGGCTAGCCGAGCTAAACGAACTATATAAAGTCTGCAGGTATATCGTAGTCGCAGCTCTAGCGAGCGCTCCTACTTGCTATTCATATACAGTGAGTAAATCAGTTTTATCTCTGCAAGCTGTAAAAGGAAAAGACTCAAGTATTTCTACTTCAGCTGCTGCTTAAAGTTGAAATGGAATTGTACTTCCTGATGGCTATTAAATATTTAACAGTTTTAACCATTTCGACGTTCGTTTGTTTGGCATTGGCAGCAGCTCGCATGATGACATGATCCACATATGGAATACGAGTTTAATATGCTTAGTAAAATAAAAATGAATGCCAAGGCACTTTGCTTTATGGCTGGCATAAAGTTGATGTGACTCGGCGGGAATACAAAGGAAAATTAAATAAAGGCCGGAGCGGAAAATTGGCGTGGCAGAGCAGCGGGCGGCAGTGGAGAGGGGGAGCACGAGTTCAGGTGACAGAAACAGGTGAAAGAAACAGATGATGTAGAAAAATGTCAGCGGCGACAAGAAAAAGTTGTAAGTGTCAGTTCAAAAAGCAGTTGCCGTCTGGGTGGCTGGGTGGCTGCTGAGTGGTTCGGTGGGTGGTTTTATACGTTGTCAAAGCATAAAAAAAAATGAGCATTTGGCGGCAACATTCGGCGCTGTTTTTGACACCTGCGCTCGCAACTTGCCCTTCGAAGACGGGAAATGAGAAAATAAGCAGCAGACGCGAAGCGCTGAGCCAAGATAACGGCAGAGAGTGGGCAAAGGGGCAGCCAAAGAGAGAGAGGGAGAGAGAGAGAGGGAGAGAGAGAGAGGGAGAATGGTTGGGGTGGACGATAAAAACCAACTTGGCCAGCATTTAAAATGGCAAAACCATCCGAAAAATTTCGCCTTTAACTTTGCTTTTTTGTACGTTTTGCGCATCGAGTGAAAGCGTGAATCGTCTCCCAATTGCCCGTCTAATTGGCATGCAGAGGTCGTCTGCAGGTCACGCTAAGAGCAGTCACAAGTGCCGAGTTTACGGTAATCAGAGTTGTAATGATATAAATAGAGATAAATATATAGGTATGTATGTATTTGTTTAAAGAGAAGTTGCCAATGTCAAGAGATGCTGAATGCGTTTAATTCGTAAAAATAGTAATTAAAAAATATAATAAAATTTGATAATACATAATTAAATAAAATATTAAAAAGAACATTAATTACACAGTGCGTTGAAGCACACAGAAAGAATTGCTTTGCTCTTCCTTAACATATTCAAATTGGAAGAATGTCAAAATCTCTTTGACTTAATTTGCTGCTCTTATAGAACATACACACACACACACGCACGTACATTCATACTTACCTCTGTGCATTGCTGCCCTTGCCTAACTTCATCATAATGTTACAAGCATAAAGAAAACAAGACCTGTCTAATCTGAGCGCAGGCAAGTGCTCTGAGCACGTGCTGTCGGCTGTGGGGCATCAGCTGTTGGCATGTAAACAAATGCCATATGATGGCGAGTGTTGCAAAGCAAGACAGAGAGCGAGTGCGATAAATTTCTGCACTCTCGCAAAGCTTTTACGCTCTTTTGCGTATCTCAGATAAACTCAACCGTTTCGCTCAGAAGCATGCTAAGGCAAACTTCACTTTCATTTACAGTTACAGTTACAGTTACAACTATAGACATAGCAATATAGCTATAGCTCTAGCTACAGCCACAGCAGCTTTCAGTGTCGACGTCAGTTTGCCGTGGCAAGTCAAAGCTTCAGGTCGTCGTGTCTGTCTGCCATCTCGCGCTCGTCACACCGCCAGCCGATTGGCAATCGCAGTTCTGTGTTAGCTAGCTTCGTGCAGGTCGCTGACGCGCGCGCTCAGTTCTTGTGCGAACGGCATCAGGATAACATCCTCAGCACTCCACACGGCCGACGGCAAACGCATGGCCATTTCGTAAGACGCGAACCGTCGCATTGTGTAATAATTTGCCTCGCAATGATAAAAATTAAATTTAATGCTCTAACAAAGGCTGGAACTCTATAGCTTCCATCACGACTCGTGCGGACCCTATTTAACTAACAGAAATGAAAGAAAACAACAACAAAAATATATAAAAATAACAATAAAAGAAAGAGCAGCGAGAGTGTACGTGCCACGTCCATCAATCGGCAACAGGAAATCCGCCCGCACTCCTGATTTTTGGGTTTCACTTGACTGGATTTGTTTTATGTTGCCCTTTTCGCCATATGCACACCCGGTTTTGATTTTTATTGCCGCATCGACGTTTCACGTTCCAGACCCTTAGACTCGGGGTTTTCCAACTTTTCTTTCTTTGTTTTTTGTTTTTGACTAAACAAAACCTCTTTGCCCTTTTTTTCGTTTTTAGAAAATTAAGCAGCCAGCTGTAATTATATTTCTTATATTTTCACCAGTCAAAAGTTTGTTTAAATAACTCCAAAAAAAAGCCGCATTGAGCCTAAGCTCAAGTTTTGGGACACTTTTGATGAAATTCACTTGGTGTTAAAAATAATTAAAATTTTTACAAAATTCCCAGAACAGAATTTCATATTTTACCATATAGAAGGGAAATTTCCACAAAAGTTGTTAACTGTACAAAATTAAACAGAAAATAATTTGGAATTGAGCAATGAGATACTCAAATGTATCTGTGTTAACAAGTTTTCTGCAGTATTCTCTTAGAGTCCAATTTTTTTAGTCAAATTTATTTTCAGAAACTCAGAGACTTTTAAAGCTATTTGTCAATTTATTTCATCTTATATTGTTGACCTGTTAAATAATGAAATACTTTGTTCTTTGCTAAAAGTGTAGAACATAAAAACGCACTGCAATTTATACAGGCTAAGAGCTATTTTTGAGCTCAAATAAATAGCCAGAAGAATAGTGAATGCTCAGTTAGGCATCAGCCTAAGGTGATGAGAAATTTATATACATACATACATATTAAACTGAATGTGACATGACAACTCTCAAGCTCAACGATTAAAAATTCCTTATAAATAAAAATATATTTTAAAAAAAATATTTATAATATAAGTAAATTTTTTTTAAAAATATTAATAATGTAAATTAAATTTTTATAATATTTATAATTTAAATTAAATTAAAAAGAAATATTTTTAATATAAATTAATTTTTTTAAATAATTATAATATAGGTTACATTTTTTAAAAGTATTTTTAATATGAATTAAAATTTTTTTAAATATATATAACTTAAATCAAAATCTTTATAATATACATTAACTTAAAAAAATATATTTTTAATATAAATTATTTTTTTTAAATATTAATACTATAAATTAAATTTTTTAAAATTATTTGTAATATTTTAATAAGTATTTTAAATTTTTAAAGGATTTTTGTATAAATATAAACTATAAACTAAATTTTATAAATATTTTTATAAATATATATATTTTTATAAATACTTTAAATTTTTAAATTTTTATTAAACATGCCAAATTTTGCTTATTTAAAATAGAATTTTAGCTAATAGCCAAAAACTAAATTTCTTAAACATTTTCCAGCTAAAGCTGAAACGAGCTGCAAAATAAAATTTCAAAAATATTCTTCAAAGTCCAAAGAAGTTTATATATGTTGCACAAAATGCAGCTAATAAAAAAAAACTTTAATATTTTCATAATAAAATTCGCATTTGCTTTACAAGAGGGAAAACACAGAGAATAAAAACCGTATTTTGTTGCCTAGTGTATAGAGTTAGCGGCGTATTAATTATGAATTAACTTAGCCGCATGAAAATATGAATTTGTGACAGAGTCTGGACGTTTCGCGTAAATGTTGTTAATAAATCCAACAACTTGGGACATTATGTATAATAAAGCATTTCATTGCGGCTCCCTTGAGTCCCACCGAGTCCTTTGAGCCGCCGTCGAGTGGCAGGACGAGCGTCAAAATGACAGCCATTTCTCAACTGCCGTCGGCAGTGGAGTTGGACTCAATGCCAGCCATATCATGCCACATCATTCTTCATTAGAGCGCCGACATGTCAAGGACCATTTTTGGCCGCTTTTGATATTTGCACAAATGCATTTCCATAACTGAAAAAAAAAAAAAAAAAAAAAACAGACACTGAAAAAGAGAGGAATGCAATGCCAAGCAGAAAACGACCTCAAAAAATGTTTGTAGCACTCGGCTACGGTGTGCGCTTTAGAGCTTGAAAAATTGCAGCAATTAGTGTGCCTGGAGGTCAACCAACCAGCCAAGCATCCAGTCAACCCAAACACCCAACCAGCCAGCCAGAGAGTGGAGCGTGCTGGCTTCCGAAGAAATATGTGACATCCACTTTTTTGGTTCTTTTTTTTGGCTCTTTTTGTTGGCTTTTTTTTTTTGGCACTTTTTAAAGCTTTTACTCTCTGTTTGCATTGGGCATGCGACAAGCTCTAAACGCTTTTAAAGTAAGAAGTGCGAATGGAAGTTTGACTGGAGTAAATACCACTGTGACACAGGTGTCCTTAAACAGCAGATATCTCAATGAAATATGATTATTTATATGCGCGCAGAGTATATTGGTTTTCTTGAATATTTGTCTGTGATAAAGAGAGACATTCTTAGAGCTAAATTAGTTTTATTTTGAGTGTAGAAGAATTTTCACTCAATAATTTTTGTTGGACCCTCGATCAGAATGTGTTTAATAATTAATTATGAAAGAGAGATATTAAGAGAGATATAAAGAGATATATTAGTTTTTTATATTATGAAAGAGATATATTAATTCCTTATAGATACCTGGAAGCAGAAGATATTTGAATAACATTTAGAGTAAAAGCAGTGTGATAAAGTTTTCTGTGAATGCTCTATAATATTTTATTTATATAATCTGCAGAGCATTCGGCAGATTATCGACAATCATAATCGAAAAACACATTAAAGAATTTCAATCCTAACTCTACAAATCTTAAAAGCTGAAGTTTTTATTATCAATTTTCATCAATTTCAAGCAAAACTAAATATAGTTAAATTTCCTTTATGACTTCTCAGCTATTTAGTAAATTCAAAATCAATATACTCTTTACATGATAGATCATTTTGATCAATGGCATCTCCTGCTAAATGACTTCTGTTAAAGGAATTCAACTCTAAAGCTGCGTGGCTTTTTCACGCTTTTCCTGACGTTGCACGTGCCACACTTCATGAGGCACGTTTCACGAACCATCTAAAGTTTCACATTCCATACGTAACTCCTAAGCTTTTATCTTTTTTTTCTTATTGAACTTCTGGATTTGGCTTTAAACTATAAAAATTAATATTTATAAATATATGCTTTATAATATTTTTTAATGAAAAAGTATTAAACTCTAATATAATTTTTTTTTATTATATTTTTTATTTTATATTATTTTATTTTATTATTATTTTTTTTTTTAGTTATATTTTCTTTTTATATAAATTTATAGATTTACATACTATTATGTAAATATAAATATTATTTTTTTTTTTTTAAATTTCATTAATCTAATTTATTTATTTATTTTTTAAAAGTCTCTTGGCAACTAGATTCACCGACCTACAGCAATTTATTAATAGGCCAGTCTGAAATTTAATATGACAGCGCGTTAACTCGCTTGCTAAAAATAATAAATCCATTTAGACAGGAATTTAATAAAAATGAAACAAATATATATATATATATGTGTATATACATATTTTACATGAATATGTATTGCCAATGACTGTATGTAGCGCGGCCATTTATATTATTAATTGCTGTTAAGTTAATAACAAATATTGCATAACAAATAAAGTGGGCGGATTATTGAATAAGCTATGCGCATAAATTTCATAATTCACATTTATTACAAAATTCCAGTTTTTTTTCTAGCAATTAAAAATGAAACAATAAAAGAGAGAGAGAGAGAGAGAGAGAGAGAGAGAGAGAGTGTGAGTGAAACAGTGGCAAACATATATATAATAAATATATTCACAAAATAGTATTATTGAAATATAAATAAAGTGCGAAAAAAGTGTTTTCAGTGCGAAATGAGCGACAGCAAAGGCGCTTTCTATCGAAATCAACTGCAAAAACCCAAACCTAAACAGAAACCGATATCGAAACCGAAACAGAATCAGAATCAACAAGCGTATCGCATGAGTTGGAAGAGTCGCGTCGCCAAAGGATCAACAGTCACCATACGGCCAACGGCAATGGGACGGAACAATAGAGGAGCAGCTGTCGCTGGTTTTGGGCTGCTCTTTGGGCTGTTGCTGCTGCTGCAGCTGTTGGCAGCGACACAGTCAACGCCATCGCCCTCAACCATGCCACAGAAGCGAGGTAAGCACTGTTACTTCTTCTTCTTCTACTTCTTCTTCTTCTTGCTCTACATCATCATCGTCTTCTTATTTGTCTTGTTGTTGCTGCTGCTGCTGTTGCGGCTGCTGTTGCTGCTGTTGCTGCTTGGCTGATGGCAAACGCCATTGTGGTTGGGGAGGGAAATGGCAAATAAATGTCAAATAACAGTGGCTCCCAATGTCGTTCACACACACACACACATGTTTGGATATATTGGCCATTGTTGTGCGCTGGGCGGGTAAATAGGCAAAAAGACGTCAGCACAAAAGGCACAGCACGTTGCGTATACGCGCTGTTGCTCTTTGTCCGCTTCCCCTTGCCCTTGCCCTCGCTCGAACTGCCGCTGACATCTTGAGTTTGCCTTTGATATTAACTATGGCCAAGAGGAATGTGGGCAGCGGGTAGGGGGTGAGCGGCAACGGGGGTATATTTTATTAACATTGCATTGCTTCCAACTCGCTGACATAATAGAAAATTGAATTGCTGCAGCAGCAGCAGCAGCAGCAATAGCAACAACAACAACTGCTGCTGCTGCTGCTGCTGCTGTTGGCACTGGAAACCTTGTTTACAGCCAATGCAATGCTTGGCAATTAGTTGAACATCGCTGAAGTATACAAAACATAATTAAGGCCAGGCTAGTTGAGTGTGCAGCAGCAGCAGCTAATCACAATGATGAACAGCTTTTGAAGGAGATTACAAGGTGAAAAGTTTATTGGCATTTAAGCTCAATTTAAAGGCGGATATCTATGTATATGAAAAAATATATATATATATATATATACAGTGGGTAACATTAATATTCGGTTTTTTGTTTTTTCAACTTCAAACGCAAATAAAACATAAACTATTCATTAAAATAAAAAAGTGTAAATGGTAAGTTTTAGATTAAAAAATTACCTTTTCAGAGAGGTATGAATAAAGGTATTATATTTAACATAGCTAATATATATATATATATATATATATATATATATATATATATGAAAAGAGATAAATAAATTGACATAAATTAAATTAAATTTAAAGGAGAATATCTATGTATATAACAAAACAAAAATATAAATAAATATTATAAATATAAATATAAATTAATATATTAAAATACTTTTTAAATAAATACTAGATATACTAAAATACTATATTTAAATTAATCAATAAATTCAATCAATATTTAAATACTATTTAAATACTAAATTAAAATTAAATGCAATATTTATTTAATTTAAATACTATATTTAAATAAATAAAACTAACTACATATATAATATATATACTTTTTTTGTTTTTTTTTTTTTTTTTATAAATTTGGTAATTTGTGAGCAAAAATTACCCAAACTCCTTCAACTCCTTCAAATATAAACAGACTGATAGATTGCCTTTGCCAATATGCCAAATTCTGTTTGGTTAATGCTCCTGCCTGCCCTTGCTGTAGTATAATATATAGCTGGGCGATATTTTCCTATGCTTCTCTTAAGACAGATGCGAGCTACGAAATTTATTAATGCCATTGATTATCGGTCGAAATATGTTTCATGCTGCTTTTGTCTGCCTTCAGTTGAGCAGATGACTTAATATTAAGCTGGGCAATATATTGAGTTGATATAAGAGCTCTCTCACTCTCCCACTCTGTCGCTCTCTCTCTTACTCGCTCTCTCTTTCATACTCGCATTCTCACTTTCTTCAGCGTTTCTTTCTTTATTCCTTTGTACAGTCTATGCATAGTTATGTGTTTGTCTTTTTCTCTCCTATTGCTACATATCTATCAACTTCTTCTTTCTAATTCTCACTCTTTCAGTATGTTTTTACTCTCTTCTTACTTTTTTTTTTCCACTATATTCCTTCGCAGAGAAAAAGCCTCTTTCTCAGTCCATCTTTCGTATGCTTTCTTCTATTCATATTCGTATTTCGCTCTCGCTCTCATTTTATATATCTTTCTCTTTATCACATACTCTCTAAATATCTCAACATTTCCCTATATCTACATATCTTGTTTCTCTCTACATCCTATCTATTCTTCTCACTTTACGTCTCTCTCTATCTTTCTCCATTTCTATGAGCTTTTCTCACTTTTTAACTATCTACCTCTTTCGCTATTTCTCATACGCGCTCTCTATCTTATTTCCATCTTTCTCACTTTCTATCTCTCTCTCTCTCCCTCTTTCCCTTTCCCTAATGCCTTCGCATCATTTGCTGTTACTTCTGCTGGCCTTCAATATTGTCAAATAGTCTCCAATCTAGCATATCACGGTTTTTCCACTAAATTGCGTGAGCTGCTGCTGCTGCTGCTGCTGCTGCTGCTGCTGCTGCTTTTATCTATGGGTCTTTAGCTCAGTCAGCAACAGCATCCGGCTGCTGTCGCGACTTTTTAGCCATAGCTATAGCCATGGCTAGCTACTTGTTAGCCAGGCCGTCGCACAGCTGTTGCCGTTGCTTGGATCAACATGAACTTTTGCTTTCATTTCACGCTGGGGAACAATATTGTGGGCTGATTTTTTTTCTTTTTTATTCAGCGATGCTTCGCTTTGATGTCGCGACTCGACTCGACTCGAGTGCTGCCAATTCAATCCAGCAACATGCTTCATTTTATTATGCAACAAAAGAAAGCGCGACAGAAAAAGAGAGAGAGAGAGGGAGTGACTAAAAGAAAGAAACTTTCTCCAAAAAACTTACTTGTTTTGGGCGAAACAAAAAACTTGACGCGACATTGTCGTAAATAAGAGACAAAAACTTTTCTATCCATGCGTTTCCCAGCTACTATAAATATATCCCTGTTAGTTATCTGGTGTCAGAGACAAAGCCGAAAAAAATGTGAAGAAGAAGCGGAAACAAACTTGTGAATGAATATGATAAGTTTGTTGTTATTGTTTGCTCGGGAGCAGGAGCAGCAGGAGGAGCAGGAGGAGCAGGAGGAGGAGGAGTGGCAGCTGGGAGCTGGCATAAATTTGTGCTAATCCAATGTGGGCACAGTTTATAGGTGAAGTGAACTTTATGGATACTTGAGCGCCAAGTTGCAGATACTTTATGCTATTCCTCATATGCATGACTGCCAGGATGTTCGTGTGTGTGTGGGTGTGTGTGTGTGTGTGGGTGTATATTGCTTGAAAGTTTTATGACTTGTGAAGCATGAAATGTGCAACAAATTGTAGCTGAAAGATGAGCATAGCGTAACACTGTATCATATCTAGATCTATATATATGTATATATATGTATATATGTGTGTGTGATTCATTGAGACGTTTAATATGGCCCAAGTCAATTGGCTTGTGTTAAATATCAAAGTTTCTATTGCTTGTGTGAGAGACGAAGTAGCTGCAGTAGATGCTCGAACCTGGGCAATGGCTAATGTGAAATGTGATTAATCAAAGAACTTTTGTTACCCATTGGGAATGGGCATACTGGGTGGCTATAATGGGTTTTGGAAGAGAGTATTTAACAGGCAGAAGGCGCTCATGGCAGACTGTTATCTTGCTCTCTGTCCCATTGCCTCGTTTTATCTCTCTATCTCTCATTTATGTTATCTATTTCTATCTCTTACAATATCTCTCTTACAGTTGGTTCTGTATGTTACTATCTCTCTCTATTGATTCTCTTCTCTATATTCCTGCCTATCTCTTTCTTTCTGACTCTCTCTCTCTCTTTCTCTCCCTGACTCTCTCTCTTTTCATTTGTTTATGTCTCAATTCATCATCTCTTTTATCTCTCTTTTAAGTCTCTCCTCTCACTTTTACTTTCTTTTTCGAATATGTCTCTTACATTTTAAATCTCTCTCGATCTCTCTTCATTTGTTTCTCTCGCAATTTCTATCCATATGTTTTGTATGTCTCTCTCTCTCTTTTACTGGTACTTTTTAACTTATCTCTCCCTCTCTTTCTCTCTCTATTTAATTACTTTTAAATCTTTTTGCTCACCACCGAAAACCAACTTTCATAAGACAGAGCACAATAATATATATTCAATAATAATTATTGATTACAAAACAAATGGAACTCATAGTTATACGACACGCTTGACCTCAAAGAAACGCTTCAGATAGTATATCTCACTGATGGTCATGCCCAGCAGCAGTGAGGGCCCAAATATGGACCAGGCCACCAGGCGGAAGTGCACATTGGCGCTGAGCTCGAGATGTCCTTTGTAGCGCACATGCATGTACTCCTGCTCGTGCTTCAAGGCAGTCATTTGGCTGGACAACTCATTGATGTAGCCCTGCAGCACGGCATGTTCGACAACATCATCAGCACGCTTATGCGGATCGCTGTAGTGGCCAATGTCCTTGACAACTATATAGTGAAACATTAGAACTTTCGGAGTCAACGTTGATTTCGAGTTATCGAAGCACAATGTATATTGGCCATCCTTGTTGGCTGCGAATGTATATTTGCCACTTGTCTCGGCTTCGGCATGGTAGAGCCTCTCTGTATCGGGTGCCACAATATCCATGGCAATGTCCTTGAAGCCACCCTCCATTACCTCAAAGCTGATCGTGATCTTGTCCTTCTCCTGTGCACGATCAAAGAAACAAACCGTCTCATGGGCATCGACTGTGATGATAAAGCCGCGAGCCGTTTGCAACAACAGTAAAATGCCTATTAAAATCAACATTTTGATATTGCCTTTTGAATTTGTTGTTGTTTGTTGTAAAACGAATTTATATTTGTTCAGTTTGTATTCGAGTTCAAGGCATACATGATGCAAAGGTGATCGAGTCGATATTTGGCATGTAAAAAATTATGTGAAAAAATATTTTAAAATAAAAATTACATTAAAATAATAATGTGATTAATTTGAATGAATGAAACTTGTGATTTCAATTTAGAATTTGTTTATAAAAATAGATTTATTATTGCTTTTACTAAATACAAATTATATTGCAGTAGAAACTTTCATCTGCATTTGATTATATTTATTTAAACAAATAAATAAATTTCTATAAATTTAAACAAATAACAAAATCAAATTAAATTAAATTAAAATTAATATATTATATATAATAATTAAATAAAATATAATCAAAATAAAAAATTCTTATTTTCATTTAATATTTGCTTTTCTTTGGCATATTAAAAAATCAAAATATTTATATAAATTCATTAAATCACACAACTATTTTATTTATAATTAAATTGCTTTTATAGAAATATTTAGCTAAATTTATTTTTTTTTTTCTTTTATTATTTACATATATTTATATAAATAAACATTCTATGGCAAATAGTTTGCATTTATTTGAAAGCTAATTAAGTAAAATACGAAACAAAAATATAATTATTAAAAGCAATAATTTCACATTTGCATTAAAATAAATTTCGCGTCTGGCCTAGATAAATTTTTGCTTTCTTTTTTTTTTGGGTTTTATTTTATTTTATTTTTATTATTTTGTGCGGAAACTGAAAACAGTTGAAATTTATTTGCCACATTTATATAGTTATAAATTGCAATTTGTTTGCCATTTGCTCAACAATTAAAACTGAGCTTGGCTCGCATTTTTGTGAGGGGGAAATTAAAAACCTTTTGTTGCTTTTTAGAGAGCACTTCAAAATGTTGCCCCAATGGCATTATAAATGTATGACATTTTGACAATTGATGGCCGTGCCAAGGAATCGATAACATAAAATATGCATTACCCAGTGTACATCAGAGCAAGCAGACTGAAAGAATGGTTGGGGCCGAGAGGCCGAGGGGGGGCTGAAAAGAGCGAGTCGAAATGGGCAGATGAGCTGGGCGACAGGCAGTCAGGCAGGATAACAGGGAATATGGTTGGAGCTGAATCCGAATGCAAAATGCGTTGCTGCTGTTGCTGGGACAGCTGCCAATTTGCAATTTGCTTTTATCATCTTAATTTGATTTGAATCGTATTTGTGTTCAAATTCAGCAAACCCCATTCAAAAGTTCTCACAATGGAATGCTGCGCAAATTAGCAGAGAAATCAATTATTTATTATGTCATTATTTGATGTACCTAATTGAAGTTCAACAATCACAAAATCTTATTCCCACGCACAAACATAAATGCTCAGCAAACAGAGTGCAAATGTGAGTTGGATGTCCTTTGCCAGAGTTGCAAATTTTAACTATTTTATACTTATGCAATTTCCATAAACAATGTCATAATTTAGCTTTGTTTCTAATTTGTATATATAATAATAATATAAAATAAAGCAATTGAAACTTCCTGCACAAAAATCACTTTTAATTAGACTTAATTTATGTCTTTCTCTCTCTTTCTATATTTTGCTCTTTTACAAACTCTGCAAACATTTTTATTTAATAAATAATTTATTTAAATGAAAATCTGGATGGACAAACAATTTAATTAATGTTAATGTAAATATAACAAATATTTTAGGAGAAAATAAAATATTTCAGCTCAAAGAAAATTGTGTAATATGTACAAAAATATATTTAATTAAGTCTCATTTTATAATACCATTAATTTGACAAGTATTTGTAGAATTATTAATGGATATATAAGATATTAATGCACAAAAAGAAGTGTTAATTAAATATTATTTTTTTGGCAAATTGTTATGGCATATTTATATATTGCTCTATTTATGAAATATATTAACGTAAGTGTTGGCGTGTGATGATAGACTGACTTTATTAACATAGATCAGTATGTACTTAACAGCTATGTATATCTATAGCGTTGCCATATATGAGCTAGAATTGCCATATCAACACTCTTCCTCAATTCGTATGCTCATATTTACATTAAACCAAGCAACGCAGTACATTTCTTATGCTTTTCTTTTGACAGATTCTTAGTTAGAATATCGGCAATCATTTCATTTGATGGACAATAGGTCAAATCGATTAACTTATTTTCATAACAATTTCGTATATGATGATACTTAATATCTATGTGTTTGCTTCGCGCATGATATACTGGATTCTTCACAAGATTCAAAGAGCTTACATTATCTCCAGAAATTGTTATACGATTAAGCTTAAAATATGGTCTAATTTCGCTTATTAGCTTTCTTAAATAAATCGCCTCCTTTGCAGCATCAGAGAGCGCCATATACTCCGCCTCAGTAGTACTCAACGCAACTGATTTCTGCTTTTTCGATGTCCATGAGAAAACCGAACCTCCCCATATGAAGGCATATCCAGTGAAGGACTTCCTATCAGTTGAGTCACCTGCCCAATCTGCATCTGCAAAGCCAGCAATCTCCTTTCCGGTCTTCTCGTAGACTATTGACAGATCTGCTGTTGTGTGCAGATACCTCAGGACATGCTTTGCTGCTTCAAGATGTTCGCTATGTGGATTCGAATTCCTTTGTGAGAGCTTGCACACTGAGTGCAAAATATCTGGTCGTGTACATAGCGCAATATACATCAACGAGCCAATCACAGACTGATATTCTGTCATGTCAACACGCTTACATGACTCTTTCTCACAGTTTACTTGAAAATTAGCTTCCAAGGGAGTTGACGCAGTGCGGCAGTTGGTCATGCCCATCTCATTAAGCAGACCCTTTATGTGCTTCCTTTGGCTCACGCGAATCGCACCAGTCCTTCCTTCCCGTTGGATTTCAAGGCCCAAGAAGTTTTTTACTTCGCCCTTATCTACTATCTGAAATTCAGAAGAAATAGCCTTTTTAGTAGCTAACATCTCACCCATGTTTGAACATGCCAGCAGCATATCATCAACATATACTGCAATTAGGTTTATCGTCTGGTCATCTGAGCACTTGATATACAGGCATGGCTCGCTCTCGCATGCCCTGTACCCCATCTTGGATAGAACGCCATCCAGCTTGGTGTTCCAAACCCGACCAGCTTGCTTCAGGCCGTACAGCGACCTCTTCAGCTTCAACACACGCCCAGAACAGTCATCGTAGAGTTCTGGCTGTCGCATGTATATGTCTTCTTCTAGAATACCGTTTAGGTATGCCGTCGACACATCCAGTTGATGTAGATAAAGCTCGTACTCTGCAGCCATAGCCAGGATCATACGAATTGTAGCATTGCGCACTACTGGAGAATACGTCTCTTCGAAGTCTATACCATATCTCTGGCTGCATCCTTTAGCAACTAAGCGCGCTTTGTAGCGCTCAACTTCTCCAGATGGATTTGTTTTCAATGTAAACACCCATTTGCTTCCTATGGGCTTCTGACCAGGTGGTAATTCAACCAGGTCCCATGTGTCATTACACATCAGCGCGTTGTACTCTTCCTGCATTGCTGCTTTCCATTCCTCTGCTTGTGGACTCGATTGTACTTGCTGTACAGTAACTGGAACTTCAATGTTATTGCTTAACATTACATTTGCCACATTGTACTGTTTAGTTGGCCGTCCCTTCAAGCCCGTTCTGATTATTTTAGGCCTGCCTGGCCCTCTCCTTGGCTGTTCAGCTACGTCGACATCATCCTCAGACTGATCTTCAGTATCGCAATGATGCTCCTGTATATCTTCATGATCAGCATCATCTTTGGACATTATGATAACACTCGGCTTCTCGGTACACTCAGATACGCTGTCCTCAATGAAATATACATCCCTGCTGATCTTCACGTCACCTGTCTTCTTGTCGTACAGTCGATATGCTTTTGAAGACTCTGAGTATCCGACCATAATATACTCTTTTCCCTTCTCCTGGAACTTCTTCCTTTGACCCTTTTCCAGTGCAATTGCTGTGCACCCAAACACTCTCAAGTGCTTGACAACTGGCTTATTCCCAGTAAATGCCTCAAAAGGCGTTATGCCATTCACAGCATTCGTTGGCGATCGATTTCTTAGGTATGCAGCACACGCAACTGCCTCCGCCCAGAAACTTTCGTTTAATGCTGCACTATTCAGCATTACTCTTGCCATCTCAACCAGTGTGCGATTACAGCGCTCAGCAACACCATTTTGCTGCGGGGTGTACGGTGCAGTCAGCTGTCTTTTGATACCAGTCATCTTGAGATATTCGTCAAAATCTTTATTGACATATTCGGTGCCATTATCAGTTCTAATGATTTTTACTTTCAGACCTTTCTGACGTTCTAACATCGTTACATGTTCTTTAAATATTTTTGTCACCTCTGACTTCTGTTTCATAAAGTAAACATGGATGTAACGGCTTTTATCGTCAATCATCGTAAGAAAGTATCGGGCTCCACCATTTGATACTTTGCTTATAGGTCCACACACGTCACTGTGTATCAACTCCAGAATCTCTTTTGATCTATTTGTTGAATCTTCAAATGGTCTCGCATGACATTTATTCTTTAAGCAACTTATGCAATCAAAGTGTTCTATGGCAGAGCTTACTGCCAATCCATGCACCATTTCTTTACTTTTCAGTTCACGAAGACTCTGCACATTTAAATGGCCGTATCGTGCATGCCATTTCTTGAGGTCATAACTTTTCGATAAACACAACTTTTCATTATTCTTTGTTTCACACAGAAACAGACCGCTGATTCTTTTGGCTTTTAATATAAGTATATTCTTATCATCAAAAACTTTGCCAAAACCTGAATTAAATTCAACTGAACATCCGTTGGCAACTGCCTTTCCAACTGATATGAAATTACATTGCAGCCCTGGTACAAATAATACGTCTTTTAAAGCAATTTCAAAGCCACACATGCTGTTGATAATTACTGTGCCTTTGCCGCAAGCCGTCGTAAAATTATTTCCAGCTAATTCGATACTTTCATTGTGTTGCTCAAAATGATCGAATAAATCACGACGTGCACACATATGCGATGTTGCTCCGCTATCGATAGCCCAAGTATCGTCACTCATACGATAGTTTCCCATCATGCCTGCAAACGATCGTTGATTTGAATGCGCATCTCTATTTTTTCCATTTGCGCTTTCGCTCTTTTCGTTACTTTTCCCGCGTCGTTCTTTGTCGAATTTTCTATTTGCTTCTTTCGTCGTACAGTTTGCTGCATAATGACCTTGATGGCCACACTTATAGCATTTGAAATTACGGCGCCTCTCTGTCGTCTCATCTTTTCCTCGTCTTTTGCCTTCTTGTCCCGTCTGCTTTGCCGAAAATGATTGCGTTGCTTCTCTTTGATCGTTGATTTTTCGCCTCTCAACCTCTTCTGTTAGCTTGCACTTTATGCTGCTAAAGCTCGGCAACTCATCGCGAGCCTCCAAAGCAACAACAAAATTTTCAAACGATGACGGTAGGCTTGAAAGTAGCATGATGACGATCAGCTCTTCCTGCAACGCTATACCAATTGCTGATAGATTTTCAACAATATTTGAAAACTCCATGATATGCGTTTGCAAATTATCTCCTTCTGCCATTCTTTTGTTTAAAAACTGTTTAAACAATGTTACCCTGCGCACAGGTCCAGACGAGCGATGTAACTTTGCGAGTTCGTTCCACACATCTTTTGCGTAAGTGCATCTCTTCACATAGTTCACTTGAGACGGACTCATCGACAAAATTAACACTGACTTAGCTTTGTCGTTTTCACGCTTCCATATCTTGAACGCTTCACTTGTCTCATCTTCTGGCTTCATAAACTCATTAGAAACCACGGTCCACAAATTTTGATGAACCAAAACACTTTCTACCATGATACTCCAAACATCATAGTTGGTATCATCCAGCTTTTCTATATTGTACATAGAACTCATTTTCAGTGTATTCACTTTTCTGCTTGCAATGTTCGTTATGCACAGAAACTTCTAGAGCGTCACTTTTTCACTCTATTCTTTGCACTATTTCTTAGTGCGCGAGCTTAAGCCCTGAGCCCATAACCTGTTGGCGTGTGATGATAGACTGACTTTATTAACATAGATCAGTATGTACTTAACAGCTATGTATATCTATAGCGTTGCCATATATGAGCTAGAATTGCCATATCAACAGTAAGTATGTAAATATTAAATTAAATAGCTGCCTTTTATATTTTATATAAATATATGTATATTATTTGTAAATATAAACAAATATGAAATGCTTAAATTTTAATATATAACAATTATCACATATTAACAAAATACCAATTATGATATTAAATTTACATTATTTCTTATGTAACTATTTTTCATGAAATTATATACATTTATTTTAAAAGCAATTTTTGTATATAAATAACATTTTAATATTTTATTAAAATCAAAATAATATAACATTACATAAATAGGCAAATATATACATGAACAATCTTACTCACTCGCTCTCGCTTCAGGAGCCTCCGGTTCTTTTCGTTTCGTTCAACTCTACGTCTTAAGCTCTTTTAACGATCATACATGAAAAATCATACTCACTCGCACTCGCTCTGAGCAAGAGCCTTCGGTTCTTTTCGTTTTGTTCATTCGCCTTCATCGTTCGTTAGCGAGCGACACGATTGACGCTTGTACATTGAGAGAGTGAGAGCGTAAGCAGAGCAAGTCTAAGCAAACGGTTTTCACATGTATACACACAGGCACACATTCACGCTCACGTCGCAGACACACTAATACATACACAAAAGACTTTTCGCTTCACTTAACACAATCAAACGGTTGGTGAACAACGAGAAAATACATAAATCAAATGGCAAGCAGACGATCACGAACGAACTCTTTAAAGAGAAGATGCATTCGTTGTCTCTCTGTATTATTTCTAAGAGTGTGAAAGACATATATTTGCTGATATCGAGAGACGGTCAATAGATATTTGTGAACTCTAATAAATGCACAATAATCTTAACATTTAAATATGCAAAATTTTGATATTATTAAATATGAAATATAAATATAATAAATAAACTGCAAACAAATAATAAATAGAGAACATTTTATAAAAAAAAAAAAACTTTAAAGAATATATAGTAAAAAGAAGACAATCTTGCAAAAGTAAACGATAAAAATAAAAAAAGCTTGAAATTAAATTAAAAGAAATAAATTAATTTTATGCAACAACTACATCAAAGTCCACTGACCTTTAATAAGCAAGATATATCTTTTATATTTAAATTTATTTTAATTGCTAATAACTTTAACTATGCCCTGCTCGATATATTTTATTTTCTTTCATTCAAGTCAAGCATAAACATTTGATGTAATCTGCAATTGCAATGAAATATTCGTGTTTTACGAAATGTTCTATAAAATACTTGCATAATCTCTAAATGTATGCAGTTTGCGATATCTGTAAAGTCTTGAACATAAAACATATCCTATTCAATTAAGTGCCATTTGCTGGGATTACAACATTTGTGGATGTTGTGCTCGTACGAGGCGAGCTTGCTTAATTTGCATAACTTGAATAACTTGCATTCCACTTAAAGCGTTTACATTTTGTTAGCGGCGTCTGCTTCAGACTCGATAGACATTCAACTATTTCAAACAAAAGCCGAGAGTGTTGGCCCTGACGATGATGATGTGTAGCCCGAACAGCACAGCCCAGCCCAGCACAGGGCAGCCCGGGGGAGAGCTTCAACTCGATATGCCAAATGGAAAATGAGTTTTTCTTCGCTTTCGCTTAAACATTTTACAACTATTTGTTGGCTTTTGCTTTAGTTTTACTTTTTTTCTCATTCTAGTTCTAGTTTTTTTTTTTTTTTCGTTTTGTTTGCGCGCTGTTTGAATATCCTTTATGATATTCAATTTCAAATTGTAATGCTTGAGGCGATTAAGTACACGCTTTACGCCACTTAACTTCATGTCTATGTGGTGCGGCGGTGCTGCTTCAACACTTTTTGTTTTTTTTCCTTATTTTTCTCATTTTTTTTGTTTTTTTTTTTTTTTTGTTTTTTTACTTGTGCGACAGCAGAGTTTGGTCTGGTCGCGGTATTTGCACTACTTGAGTTACTTTGAGCAACGCGTGCTGCTCGGCCGACACTTGACTCCTTGGTCGACCCGGGCATCAGCAGCATCGTCATCATCATCATCATCCTGCTCATGCTCATCATCATGACATCGACGCTCTTAAGTGCTGGTTCAGGCCGAAGCTAAAGCTTCTGCTGCTGTTGAAGCGGACGGCGAGACGGACGTGTGAAATGTTTTTTTGCGTGCTTAAGGACTTTTTTTTTTTTTTTTGTTGTTTTCGCTGTGAACGCGCTGTAGTCGCCTTACATCCGTTGGATATCTCATGTGCGTACAGCTTAGCGGCTGGCGTTGCCAAGTCCCAAAACTCAACTCGAACGACAGATTTCGCAGCGTTTCGTTTCGTTTTGGTTCATATTTCTGTTACTTCTACTGCTGCTGCAGCTGTTCCTCTCGACTGGCTTTAAGCGGCTTAAAATGCGTGTGTGTGTGTGTGTGTGTGCGAAGGAACTCTCCCTCTCTCTAGCTGGCCATAATGGCTTGGCAGTACTCAGCCAGTAGGCTCTTGTTTTGCATTTCTAGTGGCAGCCAGCAGCAGCAGCAGCCACATGACCAGAAAACTTTTCCAGGGCACTTTCCTTTCCTGTCAGCTACTCAATTATTATTATGCCCGCCTTGGACAAACCCAGCTGAAAAAGTTTCATTTGCGATGTCGACGATGAGGTTGGGGATGACGTGCGTGCCAGCAACAGCTAGAGCTACATTTACCTGCCTTCTTTCCTTCATTCCTTTACGCTTTTCTAGTTCTGCTGAATGTCGTCTTGCGTCTCCCGTTGCTGGGCTTCATCAAATCATTTTTGTGGCCAATGCATTCGTGCGTGCTCTAATTTGCTTTGGGCTCACAGGAGTCGCTCTGTGTTGCGTTGATTGCTTGTCGGCAGTCCTAGTCGCATTTTAATGCCTTTTTAAAGGTGCAAATGATTTCGCCCCCCCAGCCCAGCCCATGACAAGTATTTTTTCCCTCTCCCTTTCTCTCTCTCTCTCTCAGTTTCGTTTCTTTTCTTTGCGTTTCTCCTGCTCGACAGTCGACAAAATCTCGCATTAGCCTAATTTTTACATTGTCGAACGAGACACGACACGTGAGGCGTGAGACGTGAGACGTGAGGCGTGAGACGTGGAGAGGCACTGGAGGCACTGGTAGCTGCTATGAAAATTAAGAAATTACCATAAATGGCAATGTTTAGTACAAAGCGAGGCGAATAATAAAATGTGTTGCCTACTTATTGGGGCGGCATTTAAATTAAATTCTTTTTCTTTTCTTTTCTTTTCTTTCTTTTTGTTGTTGCGCATTTTAATTAAATTTTATTGAAACAATTGCAAAATTTATTTGTCTTCTTCTTCAAATGTAGCTTAAGAATGCTCTTCTTCTTCCACTACTTGTTGTTGCTGGGGCTAGTGAAACTCTTTTACAGCGCATTGGCCTGTCACATGACAGCCAAGGACATCCAACATTAGCTGCAAAATCTTGCTAATCTCACTTGAGCAAAGCACTTGAGAGAAACGAAGAAATACACAGAGTGAGAGAGAGAGAGAGAGAGAGAGATAGGGAGAGAGAGATGTGAGGCACTTGGAATGAAAGCAAATCGAGAATTGAGGCAAACAAACGCTGAGAATGAGCTGTAAAAAGGCTCAAGTATTGACAATGGCATCAAGGATATCGTCTCTGGCAATATGGGCGTATCGCTTCGGATGATGTGTGTAATGCTGGCAATGGGCGTGGCAAACGCCCCCCACCAGCCTTAACAACAAATTGGCAAATTTTGTGTAAAGATTTATTTCAATTGAAAGTGCCCGCCATGAGCTGTCAACAAGCAAGCCAGTTTCCAAGCCAGAATGTCAGCTAACGAGCTTCAATGAGGCATGCCAAGTACTTCCGCTATATGAATAGATATATATATATATATATATATATATATATATATATATATATATATATATATATAAATTTATATGTATATATATATGTATATATGTAGGCCATGGCAGTGCCTGACATTGTGACATTTAAGTTATGCCAGTGCAAAACATTTTCCTCGTCCTGTTTTGCAACATTTTCTTATGTGTTGCCATAAAATGCACATTAGAATTTCCGCTCTTTCCTGCTACAAATTTCACTTATTTGCGCCAAGTCTAAGTAAGTTTACGAATGTTGCCAAAAATGCATTAAGTTGTTAGAGTTATATATATGTACAAATAATAATAATACTATTAAGAAAGAAGGCTTCAGTAAGTCTATTTTGAGATTGCATAAATATAAAATTATTTATATAATAATAAATATAATTCGTTCTAAAATTTGCTTAAGACTTTAATATAATTTTGTATTAATATTAATTTCATTATTATTATATAAAAATTAGATTATTTTCTTTTTCATTCATTATTAATTTATAAATATTTTTAAAATACATTTTTTAACAAAAAACTCTACCGGACTACGAAATCTTAACAAATCTTTTGAGCTGTTGCTCTGAGCAGGAGACTTTGTTTTGCTTTCATCTGCTGCTGAGCACCTCGAGTCGAACTATTCGTGCCACGATTTTTATACGAACTTCGTTTAGAGAGAGAGAGAGAGAGAGAGAGATATATATAAATATAATAGACGTTCGTCTAACTATTCGTGCCCCGATTTTTATACAAACTTCGTTTAGAGAGAGATATAATAGACGTTCGTAACTATTCGTGCCACGATCTTCAAACGAACTTCGTTTGGAGACAGATATAATAGACGTTCGTCTAACTTTTCGTGCCATGATCTTTAAACGAACTTCGTTTAGAGAGAGAGAGAGAGAGAGAGAGAGAGAGGGAGAGAGAGAGAGAGAGAGAGAGAGAGAGAGAGAGAGAGAGATATAATAGACGTTCGCCAACTATTCGTGCCACGATTTTTATACGAACTTCGTTTAGAGAGAGAGGGAGAGATAATATACGTTCGTCCAACTATTCGTGCCACAACCTTTAAACGAACTTCATATAAAGAGAGATAAAATAGACATTCGTCTAACTATTCGTGCCACGATCTTTATACGAACTTCGTTTTTAGAGAGATATAATAGACGTTCGTCTGATGAGACTTAGCTAGCGAGCAACGACGTCCAAAAGTCAATGTAAACGCTCTTTACAAACACACTCACATGCGAACTATGAACGTTGCGCTTAAGAGGTAAAGAGAAAGTGATTGAAAATGAATTATAAAACAATATAATAAATTAAGTGCTCAATACTTACGTTATTGCTAAGAGTTTGGTAAAAAAAACTTAAGCGTTTAGCTCTTATACTAAATTGTTGTTTGATGCGCTGGCTGCTGTGTGCCATAAACTTCTTTTACTATTATTATTATTATTTTTTTTTTTTTTTTTTTTTAATATTTTTATATTTTTATTTCTTATAAGCAATTGCGCAATTTTAATGAATTGAAATATTTTTAAATGTAATAAATTTTACTGATAGTCTATTTTCTTTATTTGCCTGGTGTTTACTTAGCTTTTGCTTGTGTTCGCTTCGCCCGCCCTTTGGTAGGCATAATTAAAGGACTTTGACCAAGACACACACACACATACACACACACACACACACACACACACTGTAACCTAATAGACTCTTATACTCTTTAAAACATTGATTTCAAATTGAAGTTAGTTTGCTTTGGCCACTCGCTCAGCTATCAAGTATTTTTTTTTTTTTTCGGCCTTTGTGATGGCAAACATTGTTCAGGACATTTGGCTATTGGCAATTGATTGAACTGAATTTTAAATGTTGCATTGTGTGCTCAATGAGTTGCTTTCTATGTACACAGATACATGTATATTTGTTTGTATCTTTGTGTGTGCCTGTCAATTAACCAAGTCTGCACTTGAAGGCAAATGCGAGCTTGATGGCCGAGAACAAAGCACAAGTTGAGTTTGTCAGTTGAGGGCAAAGCAGTCGCACTTGATATTAAATACAACTGCAATGCTAAAGTTTATAACAATTACAAAAATAAAAAATAAATATATTTTTGTTGTATTTTATACAATTTCCTTTCATTATAGCATGTTATTTAAAACATTTATATAGATATAATAATAATGTATTTAATAAATGTAGGAAATATCAATATTAAATGTAAAAGCTTAAGGAAACTTTGTATTATATTGTATAGATAAAAATATATATCTTGTAGTTAAAAAAAAAAAATAAAAATAAATAATTATTAGACAAAAAAAGCTAGAATTATCATTAAAAATTGTTAGAGCAAAGCTAGATTTTGCATTAAAAATTGTTTATTATATTTTACTCTCAAAATTAGCTATATCTATTGTGCAAGTTTTCAATGTATTTGAAACTAGAGTTTTTTTTATATATTATTATTATTATTTAATTAAATTAGAGATTATTTTTATTATAATAAATTTAGTGAGTTTTAGTTGCAATACCTAGAAAGTGAATGCTTCAAGTTTAGCCTATTTAAGGGAAAACTGAATGCAGAATTAGTTAAATGTGATAAAAAGAGAATTTTATTTTATATTTATTTCGGCTTGGTTTTTGCTGCTATTAAATCAACTCTTACAGCATAGATTCTGCATAATTTCTATAATTTTCAACTCGAATTTATTATTGCCAATTTCATTATAATAATTTAACAATCTTTAGGCAAACGTCCATTCAATTAAGGCCTCACATATAGTACGAATAAAGACCAGTCTCTGCAGCAGTTTCTTTGAGCTAAGCTTCAAACACCTGCAGTTTGATAAGCTAACAGCCAACTGTAGGCAGTCAGAGATATTCAAGTTGATTTCAATTACATTTAACTTTCTAATTACATCGACACACACTCACACACACGCAGACACTTTTGGGCTTTAAGCTGGAGAACTCGCTTCATTATCTCTAATTAGCTTTCAGCTCTGACACAAGCAATCAGAGCTATTTCATACATCGCACTCGCAGTCGCAGTCGATGGGATTTGCTTAGCTTCAATGTCTCTCGCAATTTCATGCTAGCGCATTTGTTGCCAGCTGTCTAGTGGAAATCGGGCTAAGATAAATTAAATGACAAATTCAATGATAATCATTTTGCATGCAAATTCAATTAACAAAATGTGCTTAGCAGCAGCTGAAGCAGCAGCAGCAGCGTCGCCAAAATTTAATTTCAAGCGTAGCAAGTTGAGAGTCGTGCGAATTTAAGCAGGTTTTCTTTTGGTAGGCACACAAAACGGGTGAAGGGGCGTGGCTTACACATAACACCAAATTGTAAGCGTCTGAATAATCCGCAAGAACTCACACATGCACACACCCACATGCCACACCCACACGCACATTTGTGTGAGCCACGAAAAATTTAATTTTCTCACATTACTTGTGCATACTTGCAAAGGCCTGAGGCAGCTAACCCAAGCACCAGAGCAGACAGAGCTGTGTGTGTATATGTCGTCTATACACACACACACACATACATAAATAAATATATATATGTATATATGTTTATATATGTATCTTTGACACCCGCAAACTGTGTGTAGAGTATTTAATGTATGTGTAGTATTGAAACAATGTGCAAATTGCGCATACGCACAGTTGTGCCACACTTTTAGCCCCCACACACAATCACCCACACACACCTCACACTTTTTGTTTTTACTTTATTTGATAAGCACGTCATTTGCATATGGCAAGCTAACAGCAGCGTAGCAGGGTATATGCCAAAAGGGGTCATAACTTAAATCAGCGTCGTGTCAAATATGTTGCCAGTTTGCACTGACAATAAACGGGACGAAATAAAGGAAAACAGCCAGCAGCAGGAGGAGCAGGAGGACTAGCAGCAGTAGCAGCAGCAGCAGCAGCAGCATATACCTGCATATACCTGCAGAGCCATGCAAGAGATTTTGAGTTAAGAACTGTCGAAATCAACTGAGCTCCCTTTTCAACAAATCTCATTGACTTGTCAGAAATCAATGTGACACTTCTGCTTGAGCTATAATAATATTTTATTTCAAATAACAAATGCTAAGAATACATATGCATATGCATATAGTATAGCTTGCGCATAACAGTTGAGCATAACAGAAAAGTTATTATACGCACTTGCTCACGCTCTTGCGCCTCGCGCCCCTCTCAGCGATTCTCAAAGTTGTTGATTTTGATATTCTTGTACCTGCAACTTTGTCTCTTTTCGAAGAGACTAGCTGCTCGCATTTTTCAGCGTTTCCCATTAAATTGACAGCATATATATTGATTTTTGGCATTCGTGGAACTTGTGCGTGTAAAATCTGCTTAAAAAGTCAAAGCTCTAGGTAAAAGAATGCCCAAGTCAACATCTGTCAGCCTCTAATGCAGTTGCCTTTTAAGTGAATTCTTATTAAATTGAGTAAGATCTAGCGCTTGCTCTGACTGCATTGCAATATAAATTCTGCATAATGAAAACTGACAACAGGAAAACTCTTTATTAAAATATAAAATATAAAAAAATATAATTAAAAACCTTCTATATAACTATGCCCCGCTTTTGGAAAAGTTTCAGCTAACAAAGCCAATGCGGTTGCTCTTTTAGTTATTTAAAACTTTTTATTAAGTTTCTAACATGAAATAAGCGTTAAAATGAGTTCAAAGTGTGCTTAAGAGTGGGCTGGATATTGTTAGGGAAAAGACTACAGCCTCTAACAGCTTTAATGCCTTCTCCGTGATTCTCATTAATTTGAGTTTTCTCTTGCTATTATTGAAGAGCAAGATATGTGAGCTATCAACAGTAAAGGCGTTTGCCCTTCTCAGAGATTCTCAATGAATTCGTTTAAGCCCATGCTCAGCAATTCTCAACGAATAGTTTTACTTCTAGAAATCTCTTTAGCAATTGCAAATCGCATAAAATGAATCTTTTATTTTATCTAGAGCAAATAAAGTCTGCAAACAAGTAAAGGATTTAAGAACTGTGCTAGTTTCGCACACACACACACATATATTTTTATTGAAATGCAGGCAACAAATGTTTGTGCCTTTTTAAGATGTTGTACTACTTTATGGCCACATAGTTTAAGCAAAGGCTTCGCCATATGCTTATGAACGCCTGGAAATTGGCCATGCGAAGGCGCACATAATTCCTGGAAAAGAACAATTTGTTTGGCTGGCTGCAGGCGAGAAGTTTTTGGTGCCTTCGCCTTCATTTGCCGTCGGTGTATAAAATTACAATAAATCCTTGCATTTTAGCTGCAAATAAACAAAGATTTGCAGCTGCACAGAACTGAAACGAAACGAAACGAAACAGGACGCTAAAACAAAACAGCTGCCGAGCCAAAGTGCATGCAAAGTGGCATTTGAGGAGCGTAAGGCAAGGAGTGGAAGCGGATGGAGAGGAATGGCAAGGCAGTCGTGCCAAGGCAAAAACGGGATTTCGTGTAGGAGTTAGAGTCGCAGCGCAACGAATCCTTGTTCTGCTTTGGCTTGGCTGTTAAATCAACATGTAAGCATTTAATGCGGCACCCCCAGAAGCTGAAAAAGCGTAAAATTCCCCAAATGACCATAAATTTTAGTGTTTGCCATTGTTGTTGCTGCTCCTTCCTTTAACACACATACTATACATATACATATATATATTTATATATATATTTCTGTTCTTTATTTTTGTTGCCTGGGCTAAAAAGGCAGCAGCAGCAGCAGCAGCAGCAGCAAGCGTGGCAAACTTCAGCAAACACTTGAAAAAATAAATGGCATTTTGGGTTATGTGCAATAATAAAATGGAAATTGTGCAAAAATATGTTCTTACTCGCATGTCTCTCTGTCTGTCTCTCTCTCTCTCTCTCTCTCTCTCTCTCTCTCTCTCTCTCTTTCTATGTGTGTGTTGTATCTGTTGAAAATAACTTCCATGCTAACTGGAACTGGTTTGATATAATGGCCTCATGTGGCAGTTTCTTTTTATCAGCCTAGAGAGGTTCATGAACTGTTGACAGTGACTGTTAAGCAGAAAACATAGCTTGATCGAGAATTTAATCAAAACTAAGCAAACTATGATTGAATTATGTGGAAGAGAGAGGGAGAGACAATGAGTGAAAGAGAGATAAAGTCTAAGAAGAGTAGAGAGAGAGAGAGAGAGAGAGAGAGAGAGAGAGAGAGAGAGAGAGAGAGAGAGAGAGAGTAACTTATGGTCTTTAGTTATAGTTGGAATAGGAATAGGAATTTTATATTTTATATTTTATATTTTATATTTTATATTTTATATTTTATATTTTATATTTTATATTTTATATTTTATATTTTATATTTTATATTTTATATTTTATATTTTATATGTTAATTTATATTTTATATTTTATATTTTATATTATATTATATTTATATTATATTTTAATTTTTATATTATTTTTATATTTTATATTTTATATTTTATTAATTTTATATTATATTTTATATTTATATTTTATATAGTTTATATTTTATATTTTATATTTCATATTTTATATTCTATTTTTTATATTTTTTTAGTGATCAACCTTAAATATTTTTCTTTTGTGTAAACACAGGCTTAACTCAATTAAAATGTTCTATATACATTTGCCTTTACTCAACTTTGCTCTGGCATAGTTTGGCCTTGGTTATTAAGATATCTCTATTTGAAGCAATTCGCCAACTAAAACTAAAGATGCTGCGTAAATTTCTATTTAGTATATGTTATTTTCCGTTTATTATATTTCTCTAGTGTCTCTCAGTTTTGCTTTAAGTTTGAAGTTTTTTGAAAGCAACTTTCAAGGCTCTGAACAGAAATTGGCATTAACTTTGTTGCTTCTGGCTACTTAGGAATATCCAAATTCATTTATGTTTACGTAACATCAAAATACAGCAAAATACTTTGAATTGCTGTTGCCCTCTAGGTATAATAATTAGATGAAAGAGATTTGAATGAATAGTGAATGGATAGCAGAGAGAAATATGATTTATAGTTAAGGCACTGCAATATTTTCTTTGTCTACTGTGTCTATGTGAATTCACTTTAATGTTTTATCATAAAGCTGAAAACAGAACTGTAAATATTCGGAGTATAAAACTTTGAATACTTTTGCTAAAAAAAAATACTTTGAATACTTTTAAAAATGCTTTAAAAATCAAAGTTAATCGACTCTCTTGAATAAGTGCATCCAATTATTTGCATCGTAGTGATTTTTATATACCCTAAATAGATATGAAAGAAGAGTATATTCGTTTTATGCAAATTTATGTGACAGGCAGATGTAATTAATGCGTTTTGTAGAAATCTACAATATATATAGGCAGAGTTGAGTCTATCGAATACTAAATATATTATATTGAAAGGCAACTTCTCACATCTCCTGCCCTATCACAGTTAGACTTAACTCTTTCGAGTTTCGATATATATAGCATATCTTCTAGTTTCGCATACCCGCTATTGCCACACTGCTCTCAGCTCTTTTTATTGTCTTGTGGCAGTTGTGAAAGTTCAAGAATTCTTAGCTTGGCTGCATTTCGTCGAAACCTAAAATCGATGCCAGGCAACCGAAGAGGAAATTGCGATTTTACTGCTTTTACTTGGGAGCGTTGTTGTGTGCATTGATGTTGATTTGGTAGCTGGATGAGGGAAATTCTTTTTTTTTTTTTTTGTGATTTTGCTTTTTTTAAAAGAAAATACTATAAAGCTGAGCAGAAAGCAAGTCAGCCAAGAGGTCCACAGAGCAAGCTATCTCACTCTCACTGCCTCTCTCACACTCACTCTCTCTCTCTCTCTCTCTCTCTCTCTCTCTCTCTCTCTCTCTCTCTCACTCTCTCTCAGTCTTATTTGTTGCCAAGTGTGCGAGCGTTGAGTGTGTTTAGTTGCGCGTATGCAGCTATTTTTTGTAGCTAAAAAGCGTACACTCATACACACACACACACACACACACACACACGCATGTGCATCCTGTATAAGGACTAAAAGGGGCGACTTTTGGGATCTGGCCCTTTTCATATGCATTTCGAGTGCCCGGCGGCGGTCAAAGTAAAAGCGCCTGGCTGAGGCTCTAGCTTTGGCTTTTGCTCTCAACTATGTTGTTTTGTTTTTTTCTCTCTCTCACGGAATATATTGTGTGTGTTTGTGTGTGTGTGTGTGTGTGTGTGTGTGTGTGTGTGTGTGGGTGTTTGTGTGATGTCAAAGTAAAAGTTTGCTTCGCTCCTTTGGGCGCCTGAACTGAACCGAACTGAACTGAACTGAGCTGTAATCTCGTGCCGCTGTTTTGCATTTCGCCCGCGCTCTGCTGTCAGCGGCGTCGCCTCTGATTTTCAGTTTCAGTTTGCTGCTGGCCCGAGGGCCAGGTTTTTGACTATAGCATATAGCATATTGTGCTCGCTATTTGTCCCAAATGTGCGCCGCTATTTCCTCCTTTTTTTTGCAGCCCCTTTTTGTTGCTGTTAAGCCAAAAAATTAAAACGTGCACAGCCAAAGAGATACATGTATAAACAGATATATATATATATGTATATTTATATATATATATATATTTTTTTTTTTGTTGATGAGTCCCGGGAGTTTGAGCCAGCGAATCTATGAGATAAAACTTTTTTACTCGCCTTTGCCGCGCGCTTTTTTTTTTCGTGGTTATTTAAAGCAGTTGAGTTAATATTGGCTTACGCTTGTAGCATTGGCTTAAATAAGCAGTTATTGAAGGCATACAAAAGTAACTGAAATTCATAATAATTATAGCACAAGCTGCTTATATTTATAGGCTTGTATGTCAAAGAAAAAAGTAATAATAATAATGCATTACGTACTTTGACTATTTGATTGATTTTGTTTAATAGTTTTGCTCGCTTGCTAACTAGAAAAAAAGGAAAGATTTTAATTAGCTGATTAGGTCATTACGAAACTCTAGATATATATTGATTTTAGCTGAGCAATCAATATCAATTTCAACTAATTGAAATCTCTTTTTTCTATACTGCGAACTCATAATAATTTTCCTTTTATAACTCTACAAAGCAATATAATTTAATATAATTTAAAACTAAATATATTTGTTGTTTTTATTATTTTTTAATTCATATAAATATCTTAATTTATTATAAAAATTATAAAAAAAATTATATATATTATTAAAATATTTGTAGAAATTATAAATTAATTTTTAATAGATAACAGAATAATAACTGAATATTATTGAAATATATTTAAAAATTTTATATAATATATTTGAATTGCGCAAACAAAATTTTTAAATTGCAATTGCCTACATATTTAACTACTAATAGTTGCAAAATAAAACTATTAACATAATTTGCAAATTGTTTAGCTGTTAAGCGCTCTCTGGTAAATTGAAGTGGAATTTCAACTTTGAGCAATTTTATGCAGCTGGTTATGTGAAAACTTTAAGCAAATTATGACGTTTATTAAAAAGCTTTAAATGTTATCTCATCAGGTGGGCAGCAGAGAGAGAGAGGGAGAGAGAGAGAGAGGGATAAAGCGAGAGAGAGAGAGAGAGAGAGCGGGCAGCAGGAGGAGCTGCAGACTGAGTGCGTGCGTTTAACTATCAAGTTGCATGAGAACACGTCTCAGGCTCGAGGCACATGCAAAAACTTTAATGGCACACGCACACACACACACACTCACGCATACATGTGTGTGCCTTGTCCATAGCTAAAAAAAGTTAGTTTTTGGGTAAAAACTTGAAGTAATTTGCACAGTAATTGGGTATTAACCTAGCAGAACAAGCCAAATAAATGGTTAGAGTTTAGAGCACGTTTGCTAGCCCATCAGCCCATCAGGCCATCAGCCAGCCAAGCCATACGCACATTCTAAAACTGACTCCAAAGTGCTTAGCCATTTTTCACAGCGTTACGTGAGCTGGCCAAGAGCTCAAGCTCACTTCCACACTCGTTCACTGCGGTCAATTTTGATGGATTCATTTATGGCCCAAAGTCGACTGGCAGCGCCAATAGCTTCACGCGCTGCACTCTTATTCAAAGCTCACTCAACTTGTGGCCAGTTGGTTATACAGTTTTACATGCGCCACTTTTTCCCATTTTCCAGTTGACCGTTGGCGCTGCTTTTTGGTTTTTTCTGTTTTTTTTTTTTTTTTTTTCGCCAGCATTTTATGCCGCATTCGGCCTTTATTTGATATTAAATATTAACAAAATGGCCTCAATGTGCAGCACAGCGTGTGAGTGAGTGTAAACTTTGCGCTTTATCCTTAAACATACACGCACAAACACAGACACAAACATACACACACACACACTGGCACACACACGTGCTGCATGTGTTTCGTTTATAAATTTATATAGAAACAAAGTTACGTCTGACGTCGTTGTTTGTTTCGCAAATTTTCCTTCCTCTCCTCGCAGCGCCTCCCTCGTTTTTGGCTGTTGATGTTGTTTATTTGCTTCACTGACGCATTTGCTGCTCGTCTGCTCCTCCTGCTGCTGCTGCTGCTTCTCCTGCTGCTGCTGCTGCTGTTTCTTCTTGCTGCTATTGGTTTAGCACACTGAATACCCTGCGCTAAGCACGATAAATTGATTAATTATATTAGGTTTTTAATGCTATAGCTACAAAGATTTTTATTACATTTTCCGTAAGAATAGCAAGTGTTTTATGTATATTTTTGATTAGCTTATAAGGCAGAAAATAGCAGTGTGAGAATAGTAATGTTCACAAAAGTAGTAAAGTCTTTTGAATTTGATTTCCATATTGAAAGCTTAGACATTGTTATGTTAATTAGTATGCGCATTGCATTGGCTGAGTCTTAATTGCTGCGACTGCCAAAGTCTCAAATTGAAGTCTGCTTGAGGGCGCTGATTGGCGCTGTTGGCGGCAAAAGTTTTACGCTTGAAGTTCACAATGTCAATGGCTCTCCAAAGGCACTCGAATATTTGTCTAGTTGAATATTTGACTGCTGAATCTACAAGTTTGTATTTGAGATAAAGATTGAGTAGCTAAAGCCTGACGCAGCTTATGCATTTTAGTACTAGAAATTATTATTTATTATGTTACTTGAATACTATTTATTATTATATATTTCTTTTCTTTGAAAGCTGTTAATAATTTAATATTTTATTGCTTAGTTAGTTGCTTTAACTATTTCATTTAAAATTTTGTAATGATAGCAAATAGATTTTATTTTATTTTATTTATTATAAATACATATTTTATGTTTAAAATTTATTTTAATATTATATTTATTATATTTTTTATTTATTATATTTTTCATTTGCTTTTAATTTATAAAAAATTTTATATAACATAAAAAATTTTTTGGAATATCATTCAAATTAAAATGCTAAAACATATCTATTTTTTATATATTTTATTTAAATTAAATTAAATAAATAAATAATATTTTTCTAATTTTTTTCTAATTTTCTTTATTTATTACTATTTTTTCTTTAATTAATAATAAATATTTTTTAAATAGATTTTATTTATATATATATTTTTTTTTTCTAATAATTAAGTAATTGCTTTATATATATAATTTTCTCATCTTTTGTTAAAAACTTGCATTTCATTTACTTACTTATTTTTTTTGTAAATTTTTTTTACCTTAAAATTATTACTACAAATTTGTAAGCATCCCTTTTCCATGCCTCTCATTTTAATTAAAACATATTTAATTTAATTTAACTGTTTTTAGTTCTACTGTTTTTATTGCCTTGATCAAACTCTTTCCAGCCAACGTCGATTAAACAAAATATTTGTTTTTTTTTTTTATAAAGCTCGCAGCTGGCTACGTTTATTTGTTTTATAAACATTAACTGGGCATATGCGCATGCATAAATGCACACACAGACACACGCACACTCTCTCACACTCTCGCTCTCACACACTCACACACACTCTCACACAGTCAAGTCACTTTATTGAGCAGCTGCTGGCAACTGTGCATCCTTCTCACTTCGCGCTGATAATCACATTTCGCGAATGCTTTTTGCTATACAAACTTGCACACACTCATGCCAACACACACACACACACACACACACACACAGACACCGACGCATAGCCTCTCACATGGAAATTAAGTTAATGTTTGCTTATGAATAAGCAAATAAGCGCCTATAGAGTTGCCAAACGGCGGATATGGCAGCGGATTTTGGTATCTGAAAATCTGGAAACTGTAATCTGGATCCCATGATGGACTCCCTCTTTCTCTCTCACTCCCTCTCTCTCTCTCTTTCTCACTAACGTTTACATTTTGAAATGGCCAGCACGTGTGGATGGCCAAAAAAAAAAAAACTCAACCATGTCCACCGCACGCCCCGCAGCCCTTGAGAGCTCGCTCATTTCAATTTGTGTGCATTTCAATGCAGACGCCGCTGAAACTTTTTCCATTTCGGCTTCATCGTTCTGTCTCCTTGTTGTTGTTGTTGTTGTTGTTGCTATGTTATGCATGCGCTGAGCATTTCTTGTGCGCACGTTTCATATGATTGTGTGCAAAATACTTTGCCTGCTTTCATTTTGTTTTTGTTATTCATATAGCGCGCTCTCTCTCTCTCTCTCTCTCGCTATCTCTCCTGCTTGTGTTTGTGTTGATAATTAGCATTCGCTGCGCATTAATATTAATTAGTTAGTTATGCGCCGTCTGTTAAGTCCTTTCACTGGCATTGGTCCATTGGTTTAGTCCATGGCCGCTGGTCGAGCTTTTAACTCCACTTTGAGCCCAGCCATTGTCCATGCATTTTGATTAACTTTTATTAAATGCTCCTGGCCCTGGCCCTGGCCAGGGTCTCATCATCGTTGTGGGCGTCGGCTGCTGCCGTGGGCGGCTTTAATGGCAATTGCCTGTTTATTGAACTAATTGCCAAATTTATTTGCATTTGCCCAAGTAAACACGTTTGTGAACAACAACAAATGGACGCACTAAGTGCCTTACTTTTACTGTGTCTGTGTGTGTGTGTGTGTGTGTGTGTGTGTGTGTGTGTGTGTGTGTGTGTGCCAAAAGCCTGGCTAAGTGCATAAAGGGCATTCACGATCGCGCTTAATGCAAATAAATTGATGTAATTTACATGCATTTACGAATACTAACTACTTTTTGTATGCAAATCAAGCTAAAGCTCCGACTATTCGTATAATTGAGTTGCTGCTGTTTAAAAATATTATTAAAAATAATTTAAAAGCAATTTAATATACTGTTTCTTAGCTTACAAATCGTAAGTTAGTTTTTATTTCAAAATATTTACAAAATTAATATTAATTAATAATATTTGTTGACTATTTAAAAACTATCAAAATAATATTAAGCAGTTGCTGTGTGTAGAGCGAACTTCGCCTGGAAATGAAAGAGAATTCCCTTGATTTTATGAGAAAATAAATCAGTTCTTAAATAAATTAAATTAAATTAAATATAATTATAATATAACATATATATAATTTAGTATTTGTGAACATTTGAACTATTTTTAAAATATTGTTTATTTATTTTGTATATATTAAATACAATATTTAATTATTATTCATTAATTTAATTTATTTATATATTTATCTCTTATATATTTCCATTTTTTATTTACTTATTTTTTGTAAGGAAACAATGTTACCTTGCATCGTTTCAATGTTTTATTACTCACTCTCTATTAGCGAGATCAACCGAATGAAAATCATGCTCACTCGCTCTCGCTCTAAGACTTCGGTTCGTTTCGTTGTCGGCTGATCGACTTGAGTTCGACTGTTCGTGTGAATGAACGAATCGTTTAAAATGAGCGTAAGCATATGCCATATGCTTTGTCCACTCGCGCTTATTGCGCATTGCTCTTTTCACTCTCTCGCTTTTTTTTCTACATACGCTTTAAGTGTGAGTGCGACGGGCACGCACTGCCGAAAAATACTTGAGTACTATGCAAAAAGAAAACGGTACATTGTTGTGAGCAACAGCATGATATTGCCTGCATACGCAGCACTCACAAAATTTTGTATAAGTGTGTGTTGATGATTTGCTGAGCCAGTGCACTGGCACTGCAGTGGTAAGTGGCACCGGCATACATTTTTTGTTGAGTGTGAGTAGGGTGGCAAAAACTAACACACTTGCAGTTCTCTGCTCTTCACATTCACACACACAGACGTTTTCTATTGAAGTGTTTCGTGAGCGCAGCCTTCACTCTCTCATTAAACTCAGCCAAGCGGTTGGAGATCAGCGAGAGCGAAGCAAAATATGAGATAACTGAGATAACTGATATGAGCTAACGAACTGAAGCAATCATTTGCTCTCTTAATTTGTTCTTAAACTTACATCTCAAGCTCATTTACATAATTTAATATTAAAATGTTTGTTTTAATATCAAATTACTATATCTATTCAACTAAGCTAATAAAATGTATAAAATTTAAAGCATTTTCCTTACTTCAATTTCATGAGATTCATTCAAATCGTGTAAGGCAAGACACAAATGAATCTGGAATAACAAGTGCTGGAATTAATATTTAATAATCTTGTGCAAGTAACTCGCTTAATAATTGAAATATTTCAGCACAGCTTGAATTCGAATTGTTTAAGTTTCAGAGTAATTTTCTCTTAAGCCAATGCAGGTTGGAGCATTTTGAGAGACAATGAAACTAACGTTTAATGTGCACTGCTGGCCAAGCAAAATACAATGTTTCTCTCTCTCTCTCTCTCTTGTTCTTTCTCTGTCTATCTGGTGGCATGTAAGCTGCCGGTCATTAGGAGCCACAAAGTAGCCAAAACTGAGAGCCAGGACAAGTTAAAGCAAACAGTGAAAACTTGGCCAAGGCCTCAGCTTGGACGAATGAAAAGCCGCTTAGACATGCCTACAGCTTCCGGTTGCTCGGGCTGCTGGTTAAAAAAGAAAAAGCAAAAGAAAAATAAGAAAAGCTTTTGCCTCTAATGAAAATGGAAAACTAATAAATATGAATGTAAATTTTATGGTTACGTAAATAAAATAATTTGCTGTGACAGTTTTTTTGTTTCTTTTTGTTTCCCCAAAGTAGCAAACCAAATGCAAGTAAAATCGGATACAGTTTAAATAAATAACAAGAAAAAGTTGAAAGCAAGAGAGGCAGAGAGAGAGAGAGGGAGATGGACATACATGTCGTATGAGTGATGTGTTATTTAACTGTTGCTTAAACTGTTTCTGCCATTGGCATTCCGGATTGAAGCTCAATTTTAATTTATGCCATTGCCTGGTAAACTGAATCAGGCCAATCAAGTGCAATTTATATAGACATTTGATGTTGAAACCGTTTCACAGTTACAGAGCACAATTTGCAATTGTCAATTTATTATTTACAAGCAAGCGAGGGTCGCTCTTAAAGTTGCTGAGTTGGAGTTGCAGCAATTTTTGTTTAAATGTAATGGGATTAAAAGATTATCAGGTGAAATCAAAATCTGTTTGCTTGTAAGACTCCAAATAATAATAATCTATATATATCTATATAGCTTTTATCACAGTAAAATCTCTAGGGAGCATTAGTAAACGCTAGATATTTTATCTTTAAAATTCTTTACAGTAACCTGAATAAATTTATAAAAAAATATGAATGAAATTCTTTCCAAAAAGTGAATCATTTACATTTTATTTAAAGAATTTCATTCATATTTTTTCATGCATATTCTTTGTAATAAATTTCAAACATCTTTAAAATTCTTTACATTTTCTTACTTTCAAAAAATTTTTTTTGGGAAATGCACTTTAAAACTCTTGTAAGAAATATTTATTTAATAGTTGCATGTTCACATGTCAATTTGCATTGTTTTTTATTTGTCTTTATTTTACATTTTGCCTTTTTTTATTTTTGTCGGGCTTAATAACCCTTTAAGCCCACCCAGGCAACGTGAATGGGTTTAATGGCATTCTGACATGAAGCTAAAAACAAATATGCAAATGGCTGGCAAGCAGCTAGAATAGTTTGTAGCTGTAGCTGTTCGATGAAAATTCAATGGCAAATGGCATATTGTAGTGGCAGGCTAATGGCAGCACGTTTCAGCAACAGCAAGCAACTTGCAAACGGCACAAAAACCGCCCAGAAAACAAACACACACACACTCAGGCAGACAGAGAGAGAGAGAGAGAGAGGGAGAATGAGAAAGAGACAACGAGAGAGATATTCAAAGTTTGAGTCGTAGAGCTAGAATGTTACGACAACTGTGCATGGGACAATGGCAACAATATCTAATCAAGTCGCATGCCATTGAAAGGATTCCTCCTCTCGCTCTCTCTCCCACACTCCCACTCTCTCTGTCGACTGTCTGTCTCATTTTGGTTTTGTTTGCATTGACATTTGGTTGTCGAGACCGTTGGTCCATTGGCACGTTACCTTTGCCTTTGCATTTGAATTAACAGTTATTTTTGGCGCCGTCATTGCCAGCCCGCCGCACACACACACCTGTCTAACAAAACATTTCTGCACACCTGACAATGGCAGCCAACTGAGCTGGAATTTTGGCTTCCTTTGGCAGGCCCTGCTCCCTCTCTCCACTACTTCGAGTTGGGTTTTGCTGCTAATCTCATCTATTCAAATTGAGAGCAACTCAAAGTGGGCAGTCACAGTTGACGCCGACGTCGACGTCGCAGTCGCAGTCGCCGTCCATGTCACATGCATGAATTCTTGAGCTTGAATTGTTCAATGCTTGGAATTTGCCTGTCGCTGACATTATCAAGTTTGACACAAGATATATCAAGTAGCATTGTGGTTGCGTGTTGAGGCATTTATTTTTCAATATTATTAATTTTACATTCAACGTATGTGAAGTTTGATATGGATTTCACTTGAGTGGAGTGGAAATGGTAAAGGTTATGGTTTGGATATAGAGCTTCATGTGTGTGTGTGTGGGCTTAGCATGAGTTTATTGTGAGACGGGAACTTGTAAATTCAGTGTATAGAAATAGAATAAAGAGATGGTTAGATGAAAGGAATAGACAGTTGAGCAGAGCTGCATCAAATCATTTCAGCATCTGCTGAATTGAACTTACTTTTCACATACCTTCTCAATTTAATATATACATATAAATATGTTATTAATAAACAGAAATCTTAACCTGTCGATTTCTGATTTTATGTGAAATTATCATCTTCAATCTACAAAATATTTATTGCATAATCTTAAAACAGTTAAAGTTCAGCTAAAATTTAAAATAAAAGAGTTTATGCTTATGATATATATATATATTTTTTTTAAATATTTTTAAAACTTAATTGAAATTAATTTTAATTAAAAATATTATTATAAATTGAAATTGAATTTAAATTAATTTCAATTATTAGTTTTATTAATATTTTTTTTTTAATTGAATTTAAATTGATTTCAATTATTAGTTTTATTAATATTTTTTAAAGATAAAAATAGCCGAACTCCAAACTCACAAAAATTTTAATTAAAAATTAATTTAATTATTATTAAATCACATAAAAATATGAATTTTTTAAGCTTTATTGCAAATGAAGTGATATTAAATTAAATCATATTTCCCTTAGTTTTTCTTTGGCATAAAAAACTCATTAAATATTGTCATACGAGCAAGAACAAAGCAAAATTCTTAGATCTACTCTCAATTCCATTTGGGGAATGGGAACGAAACAAAGTCACCGCAAAACTGAATCAGAGTCCATTAAGAGACAACAGCCAAAAAAAAAAAAAAAAAAAGAAAGAAAATTGAGAGGCAGGCCAAAAACTAAACTCTGGCTTGCTTTGGCTCTGGCTTATGGCATAGACAGTCGTAGCATAGAAAAGGCATTCGTAGCACTCAATCGGCAGCAAAGGAAAATGCTGCAGGATATTGGATAATGGATGCCGCTGCTTGAATGGCTGGCAGCGAGACGGCATCAGCAAAAGGTCAGCTACACGAATATCCTGCAAACAAATTGCCAAACACAAAACAATTTTTTTGCGCATCGAATACAATTTTTTAATTAACAAACCAATTAGTTTGGCATGATTTCGATGGGAGCAAAGGGCAGACAACAAAAATCAACTTTGAGTCTTGGCTATAAAAACAAACAGCAGCATTGACCCAAATCAACCTTAACTCCAGCTGCACAACTTACAGATACAAAATACAAGAACCACATGAAAATGTAAAGGAAAAACATTGAAAAAGTAAATACGAAGCATCGAGCGAACAAAAGATACCGAATGGAGAAGCTCGAGCGAGACTCGGCCACAGCTTAAAGTACTCCTGGACTCTCTGGCTTTTGGGCCAAACTCGTTCTACCAATTTAGATAAACTTGTTCGTGTTTATGTTCATGTTCATGTTGTTGTTGTTATTACTCATGTTGCTGTTGCTCTTGTTGCTAGTGTTGTTGTTGTTGTTGTTGTTGTTATTGTTAGCTTTGACCATCAGCTCACCGCAAAAAGGCAAAAGTCATTTCTGACCAAAAGACTTCGACCAAAGGGTGGCCTTAACCAGTAATAAAATGTTGCTCTGTATGTGTGTGTATGTGTGTGTGTGTTTGTGTGTGTAAAGGCGTGTCCTTGCCTTTAGTTCATAAAATGACAGTGTAGCAAAAGGCTAAGGCATTGATTTCAGAAATAGTCGACTTTTCACTATCCAAGCAATTTTTGCAAATTTTTAAATAAATTAATAAATATATAATATATATATATATATACATATATATAAATATGCTGATTAAAAAAAATTACTTGTACTTAATATTCTTTATTTTTTAATTTAATAATACAAATATTGTATATAATTAATTTTAAAAATATTAAAAAAAAAAATAAGTAAATAGAATACGACAAAAAAAGAAAACTTTTCTGCTAATTTTATGGCATTTATTTCATACTAATTAAATTATAATAATTGTATAAATTTATAAATAAATGTATATAAAGAAATATTCGTATTAATAATAATTAATTATTATTATATTAATAATAATTAAAGTAATTCGAATACAATTTATTAATAATTTAGAAAACTTTACTGCTAATTTTATGGTATTTGTTTCATACTAATTATAATATAATAATTATATAATTATTTATAAATAAATATGCATATTAATAAAATTTACTTTCGATTTATATTTGCTTGTAGTTTTTTTTATGTGCAAATACTTGACTCTTGCTTGGCTAATGATATCAGTTCGTTAGTCTAAGTGCTCTCACAGCTCATATGCTGACCTACTCAAAACTCTTCTCTCTCTCACTCTCTCTCTTCTGCTACTTCTTTGGCGCTGCTCTATACACTCCAGCTGTGTTCCGTTTTCTTCGTTTCGATGTTCAGCTCGAATTTTTCCATGATATTCATTTTTCTGCTTAATCACAGCCTGCTCTCGACATGTGTCTTTACACATTTCAAGTATTATGGTCTCCTATATTCCTTATTTCTAGCAAGTCAAGAATATTTTTCGTGCACTTTATGCAGTAAATAGTAATTTAAGTTTTTTATTTATTTAGTTATTATATCAACAAAAATCTTAGTAAATATAAAAAAAATAATCAAATAAATATATATATAAATATCTAAATAAAATATATAAAAAATATATAAAAATAATCCGTGCTAGATAAATTATATAAAATAAAGAACAAATCAAATAAAGTAAAATAAATCAGATAATTAAATAAATAATAATAATAAATAAATGAAAGAAATTTACCAAAGGGAAGAAATACATTTTTCTTTAAATTTAAATTTAAATTTCATAATTATAAAAAAAAAATTAAACGCGCTAATTCAAGTTCAAAACGTAATGGATATCGCTCTTTTCATATTTTAGTAAATCACTTAGCAGAGTCTATAACATGAATTTGAGGCTCAATGTTTAAATTATTTAATTATTATCAAACATACAGAGGTGAGTCAAGCGAGTCCTCTTCGTCTTGTATACTCTACTTATTCCACTTTATTGCTAGGGTATTTTTGGGCAATAATCGAAAGCAAACTGAAGTGGAATCAATAATGAAGCACAGTCGCATAGTTGCCCAACCCCTGCATAGCTCTCAGTTTGACTGAGTCGAAAGTAAGTTGCATTTCGTCATTTGATTTCGATTTTGATTTCGATTTCGATTTCGATTTGTTGCCACACAGCGGCAACTTCATACAAAACGCTTTGAAGCGCATTGCCAATAAGAGAGCAGAGTTCATTTGCGAATACTTTTTTTGCATTCACGTTTATCCTTTTACATTTAAGCAATGCAAACAGAGAAACACACACACACACACAGTCAGACTCGAAATCAAGTTAAATACAAATCTCTAGCATATACAATTTTTATAGAGACCTCAGCAGCTCAGTTCTCTTTTGTTTGTTTTGGTTATTGAGAGCTTTTTCGGTTTTAAGGCCATTTTCGCTCTTTGCTTTCGTTTGTTGAAGTTCATTGATTTCTGCATTTGCTTCATTTTGTTTGCCTTGGCTAACGAAATAGCAAATATTTTGGCATTTTCCATTTGTCTGTCTGTCTGCTCTTTGGATTGAGTCTTTGTTTTAGGCAATTGCTTTTAGCTTTTATTTTAAATTGAAAGAATTTTGCTAGCACAGAAATGGCTTAAGATTGATTTGCAGATTAGTTACACAGGTCAACGGGATTAAGTTACTGATGATTGGGATTAGACTTTTAAAAAGATTTCATCAGAATTCAATACGAATCAGGTGGAAATTTTTCTGCTTTCTCATTTATTCTTATATTTTTATTTTTATTTTATTTTTATTTTATTTTTATTTATTTATTTATTTATTTATTTTTTTTTTTGTTTATAGCTCAGGGTCACGTTAAGCTATTGCGCTCTTAAAAATAAATTTATTTTTAAACAATTAAATAAACGTTTTGCAAAGACATATGATGAAGTCTTTAATATATGTATATATATTTCTCTTTCTAATTTTAATCTATAATCTACAAAACTCTAGTAAATTCTTTGTTTAAAGCTAAGCCCAGCTGTTTCTGCTTCTCAGCCTCAATTTTCTTTTTTTTTTCTTTACTAATTTATTTGCTCATTTCCAATTTATTTCACTTCATCAACTTTTGTCAGCCTTGGTTCTTTGTAGCAGCTTTTCGTGGAAAACCATTCAAATAAAAAACAAATTGTAAAACAATTTATAAGTTTTTGGCACAAAACGCGAAATGCGCAGTCTAAGACTTTTTCTTTAATTATGAATTTTAGCCTTTTGACATTTTAGAAATTGACTTGACTAAAATGTGAATTTGCTTTTATTTTCAAGTATGAGAATTAATGTGGAACATTCAAAGAATTTTATGCAAAAGAGCAGTTCTCAGAAAACTTGTAACAAATATAAATATATATATTATGCTTAGGAGTTTTAGCAAATATATTTTAATGAAAAAAAAAAAAAAACAATGAATTAATTATTATTACAATTTGATATATAAGACAAAAAAATATAAAAAAAAATAAATAAAAAAATAAATGAAAAATAAATAAATAAATAAAATAATAAAATAATACAAATAATAAAATTGATATATAAGATACAAATCAAAATAAATACAATAAAAAAAAAATAATGAAATTGATATATAAAACAAAAATAATAAAATAAAATAAATCACATTAAATGAATAAATATTGAGAAAAAAAATTAAATGAGTTCTAATCGAATTTTAAGGCTACAAAAATAAAAAAAATAAAATATTTTCAAGCTTTTTCAGATTTCTATTTTCAATTTATTTTTTAAATCTATTAAGTCAAATATATTTTTTTTTAATTTTTTTTTTTTTTTTATTAAATTTATATTTATATTTTAAATTATTTCTGTATATTTCTTTTATAATTAATATATTTAATATTTTCTTTATTAACTGCGCAGCTTTAGATCTTTTTTCAATTTTTTTTTTTTTTTTTTTTTTTTTTTTTGCATAACAATAATAAATATAAAATAAAAGTTCAAAGATTTGCCTTTAGTTTCCACAAAGTTGACTTTGCTCAGTTGGAAACTGCCTCCATTTAGTTAGCCATTTGACGCAGAGAATTTATTTGATTTAATGTCGACAGAGCTGCTGCATAGAGAAGCAAACTCATGTGCTTCACTCATAATTATGAAACACAAGCTTAAAGTGAACTCTTTGCGAAGCGAGGCTTGTCTCTCAGAGATGAGATGAGGCCGTGGATTGCATATGAAATTTGCAAATTATGCAATTAACCCATTTTCATGGCGCCCGAAATGGCTGGCAACATAAAGGTAAACTGCCGGCTCCAGTTGCCGTTGCACGGGAACGGTAATCAACAACAACAGCAGCAACAATGGCGGGAGGCAGAGTAAAGGCTTGTCCTGCAGCTCAGCTTCATCCTGGCAGCGGCAGCGGCAGCAGCAAATGATGTGTGTACACAAAAATCGTGCGCTTTTTAACTTTAAATGCCCGCAAGCATGCAAATCTTTTTCATAAATTCACACGAAGACTCGACACGCCACGGTACGACCGCAAGCCTGGCTACCCTCCTCCTGCTGCCTCACCTCCTGCTCCTTCTGTGTGCACAAAAATAAAAAAGAATGGAATTTTTTAAGCGCTTGGCAGAGCCAGGCATAAGCAAAGCAAGGCAAAGGTAAGGCGAATCTCGGTTAAATTCAAACTGACGCTGCAATTAAGTATAATGTCCTTGCAAGGATAACGTTAAGTGGCGCGTGAAATTACATTAATCATTAAAGGGATTTACATGCAACTGCAACTGCCAGCTGTGGAGGAGAGCTCCGTGCTGCCATTGCATTTAACTGCTTTTCTTTTTGGCCAGGCTTTTAGCCAGGTTGGGGCAGGTGCGCGTCTCTTTGTATGAGCTGCTTCATTTGAGTGTAGGCAAAAATTGATTTTTCAGCAGGTATGTAACCTGAGCTAACATTAAATGCAAGCTGAGTTCATTTGTGGAACATTTTTAAGGGATAAAAACTTGCTCGTAATAGATTTGAATAGTTTTGATAGCCAAAAGCAAAGAATCCGAATTTATGCATATGAATAAAAATATAATAAAAATATAGAAAAAATATAACACAAAAATTATTAAAAAATTATTATTTTAAATATGTCTCATCCCTTTACTCTTTAACCTAGACTTTCATTAGAATTGCTTGGTATCTTCTAGTTGAGCATGCTCACATCATCTGTATAATGAATGTAATTCACAGAAATTTGATTAGGTTGTGCTTAAATTTCGGATTTGTGCCATTGAAATAAATTTCTAACACAGATTACTCTCACACACACTCACACACTCACACACATACACACTCTCACACACTCACACTTTTTTCAAAACATAGAACACTCGCATGGTAAATAATCAAATTTTGTAGCCTGCAACAAATTTGATTTCGTTTCGTTTGGCGCGACCAAGTCGAAAGTCGCGCGTCGAAAGTAGAAAGTGTTGCCAGGTTTTCTCTCTTTTTTTTTTTACTCTTTTTTTTTCTGGTTGGTTGGGGTCGCTGCCAAGTGGCAATGGCAACGGCAAAACAGAGTTAGTGCCGCGTCGCCCATCGCGCATCGTGAAGCCCTTGAACTATGCAAATTGCCAAATGAAAAACGGCAACGAAGTTGAAAGCATCGCAGCGAGTGGAAAAGCTGGAAATTGCTTTGAAGGTTGCGCTGCCAAAGATTTCGGAATGAAAAAGAGACATTTAAATACAGATGCAGCTAGAGAGTGAGAGTGAGATGGAAGAGAGGGAGAGAGAGAGAGAGCGAGAGCGGCATGGCACATAGGCCGCGCCATCTAAAGGGAAAGTCTTTTGCCCTTTCATAATTGCCACGAATTTCCTTGTGTCGAGCAATTCATATTCATCCACGCAATAAAAAAAAAACGAAATAAAACAGAAATTTCAATTAGTGGCGTGGCAGGCAGCAGCAGCAGCAACAGCAGCAGCAGCAGCAGCAGCAGCAGCAACAGCAGCAGCAACAGCGATGCAACATTGATGAAATATGCATAATGAAAATGCGCCCTCAAAGTTATCAACTTTTTCTCTCTCTCTTTTTTTTTTTTTGTTTTTTGTTTTGTTTTTTGTCTGGCATATGCAGTTTTCCAACTCGCAGATCAAGCCAAACATGTGGGCCCAACTAACGCCCAGCTAACGATGCGAACAAAGCATTTTGCGTTGATTGGAATTTCCAAAAAAAAAAAAAAAGAAAATAGAGAAGAAAAACTGAAAATTGGATACATAAATCTGTTGCAGAAAATAGGTATAAACATAAATGGAGACTATGAATAGGGAATATCTTTGATATATGAGCCGCTCTAAGCGTGTTTCATATATGTGACTAAACATCAATTATATGACATATATAAAAAAAATGATATATACAACAAATATTTCTGATTAAATTTCATTTATGAGATTATGAGAAGAGAATAATAATAAAAAAAAAAAATATTTAAAAAAATTTTAATAAATTCGAATTAGCCGATATCATATTTGACGTATGTATGCAATATTTAAAAGTCGCCAAAATATATATCTCTATACAAATATTATTAAAATTCAATTCTCAATCTGCTAATATAAGAACTGTAAACAATCTATAGAAGGATATCTCATCATAGAGTCCTAGCATGCCCTGCATATGCATACTACTTCAAACTCATATCCTTATTATTTTGTCATTTTTGGCTCTTTATTCTATACATTATTTATAATATATTTTGTATATTTATATTCATTATAAATTCTGGCTGCCTTATCAAAAGAGTTTATTAAGCTGTTATAATTTAGGTTTGATTTTAGGCTTAGCTTATGCTTAAAGTTCATACCTAAGCTTATCAAAAGTTTTATATTCATTCATTTACTAACTAAAACCTTTTTGCATTCTTTAATGCTTCAACAACAATATAACTTTGAGCTTGCTGCCCTCTCTGAGAGCTGGGCATATTTCTTGCGTAACTGCCAACGGCTTCGCAGAGACAAAAGAATCACATTTGGGCAACAAACTGTGCATAGAGCGAGAGAGCTCACAAATTGTGGGCGTGGCAATCATAATGGACTCTCTCGTTGCTTGGCAGTTGCTCAAGTGCAGTGACTTGACTGAGGCACAGGCACACCTGGAACCTGGTCTGATATGCTAGTTGAGGCTTTAGCTTGACATACCCTGTAAATGGAAATGTTCAGATAAAAGGGTATATTGAGCTATGAGAATGTAAGTTGAGCATAGTAAGACTTTTATATACCCTATATGCAAGGCAATAAAATGAAAGCGTATAAGTTTTCATATATATTGAACATTGCTTGATAAGAGAGATTATTATTTGAGATTATTATTTATATATAGGTGAATATATGCAGATTTAGCTTTAGCTTAAACTTTAAATTTATTTATTTATTTATTTAAAAATATTGACAAAACGAGAGTCAAAATAGCCTACAAAAAATACAATTATTACAATAGAATCACCAACCCGATGGGGGTGCTTTATTGGCCAGTCCGGCCAGCTATGCCCCAATTCACAGCCAAATATGGTCAGTGATAACTATTGAAACTATGCAAAGAAAGTGTTAAATGAAAAATATTACATATAGATTATAAGAGACTAAATATAATTAATATAAATTACAATTTAATAATTCTTAAAATTAAAAATTAAAATTAAAATAAATAAAATAAAAATAGGTAAAGAAACAAGGAAGATATTAACAATATTGAAAGATAAATTAAAAGAAGAGCTATAATATAGAATATTTAATAGGATTGAGAAATCACCCCATGTAAAATACAATTAAATAAAAGGGTATTTTAAAACGTTAGATTTGAAGCTGCAACTGATATAGACTGCTTGTGAAATTGTACTAAAATTGTAGGGTATATTATATTTTTACAATTACTCCTAAGATTTGATGCCCTATATCATAATATTATTAAAGGGTAGTTGGACATCAAGTACAGAAAATCAGCAGATAAACTTTGATCTAGATCTAAGAGATAATGAGTTGTATATTTATCTATTCATTTTTTCCAATTATTTTGTTTTATAAATTAAATAAATAAATATTTTAAATAATTCTATAAAAATTTCTATATAAAAATTCAATTTAATTCTCATTATGTAGTACTAAACGCTTTCATATAATTATTATGCAGGGTAACACGACATCAACTCTTTCCGTCTGCTCTGAACTCTTAAAAAGTTGGTTCTTTATTATTTTTTTTTTTTAGTCTCAACCTCAACTAGGAAGTTATGCGTGGTGTGTGCGTGTGTGTGTGTGTGTGTGTGTGTTATAGGAAGCACTTGTGTGACATAATAAAAAGTCTGCCCGGCTGGCAGCCTTTTATGCATGAGTCGAGCTCGCTTTTTGAATGACTGGGGCTATGTAAACAGTGGACCCACCTGTTCTACAAAAGCAACTGCAGGACTTTGTGTAGGCAACAACAGCAGCAGCAGCAGCAGCCAGCAACAACAACAACAACAACAACAACAACTAGAAGCCCGCAAATGTTTTCATTTTCCAAGCCAAGACTCGAAGCAGCAAGAAGTCTTTATATACATATATGTATATATATATATATATATATATATATATATATATATATGTGAATATATACTGAGAGAATGGAAAGTGCATTTAGAAATCAGCTCAGCCTCCTCAACGCCGATGTATTTGCATTTGTGCACCACTCTCGACTCTCGGCAGTCCATCAACCCAACAGCAGGGTAAAAAAAAAAATGCCAACAAAAAAATTGGTTTAGTAAAAGTTTTTGCCATTGCAATATGCATATGTCCATTCGACTGGATGTTGGAAAGTTTCTGCTGCTTGCTGTTGTTATTGTTGTTGTTGTTGTTGTTGTTGCTTTTGTTTATGAATATTTGTTTGTATATTGCTGCAGGAAATAAGACAAATTGCCGCAAGGTCCGTCATGATAAAGTTTGCATTTTGCCTTTGTAATGATATTTACATTAATTTGCTAACGGGTATATCAGTTAGTGTAGGAATCGGGTAACGCTTGAAGCGGCATATTCTATTTCATATTGTTGCTAAAGCTCAGCTGTAATATTTTTAATTCATTTTTAATTAAAAAATGCAAAGAATTCTAGAACTAACAAATGAAAATAATCACAATAAAAGAAATAAATTAATTAATTAAAAAATGCAAAAGAATTCAAGCATTTCTTGCCACTTCGATTTAGCTCTAAGACTATTAAGTCTAAGGATTATTGACTTTTGTAATACATACGTATATATAAAATTGATATAGACACATACATATCTATATACTTAAATACATAGCTACATGAAGTAAAGTTTCTCAAAGTTAAATTGGCATTAGTTTGAGGCAGCCACAGTCAAGAAAGCAGTTGATGCTCAACGTTGCGTATACTTGTTAACCAGCTCAAGTGCCTACAAGAAGCTTTATCACACCCACTCAAGTACTCACACACACACACATACACACAAACACAAACACACACACATACACACACACACAAGGACACTGCACAGTCAGCGACCACATGAAATTCGAAACATTTTTAGCTGCTAGTTACATAATTGCAGACTGGCCTGCCTTCCCCCCTTTCATTGCCACGCCCCTAACCAAGCAATGCCTGGCTTCCCTCCCTTTCGCCCCATTCCACCAACCGCCTGAGCTTACAGCTCAACTGTTGCGAAATTCACGCCGAACTTCATCAAAATTCCAATTAGCGCTTACACTCAATTACAAGGCGAACAAAGGGGGGCGGCCAGCTGCTGACACGCCCACTCGCCCACACACGCTTGGCGAAGACAAAACAAATACAAATACAGCCGCAAAACTGCGCGAGTACATTAAAACTTTTCTGGCCAAATTACGCGCAGCGTCTTTCAGACCAGGCCAAGAAGAAAGGCTTGCGTGAAAGCGCACAAAACAAATACAAAACCAAATAGAAGATGGCAAATAGCAGCAAGGCGAAATCTATAGAGAATCACTCACTCTACTACTCTCTCTCTCTCTCTCTCTCTCTCTCTCTCTCTCTCTCTCATTCACATGCTCATTAAAGTTTTAAATTTGTCTCGGAATATGGCAAATGGCAGCCATAAAGCCAAAAAGCAAAGTTGTTGGCCTAAAGCAAATAGAATAACTGTGAAAGCGGCTGGCTGGCAGCCGCAGGATATTGAAATTCATGTGTAATTATAGAGAATATACAGAGGCATCTACATGCATATGTGTGTGTGTGTGTGTGTGTGTGTGCAAAGCCAGATACAGTTAGTCACGCTGGCTTTGCAGCTCTTCCTCTTGCAATTGTTGCGAGCGCGCGCTCTACACATGAAACAATGCCAAGCCACAAAAGGCACACACACACACACACACACGCACACAGAGTGGGAGAGTGAGAGAATGAGAGCACACACACACGCACACAGAGTGGGAGAGTGAGAGCGTGAGAGATATACAGTTATAGAGCCATAGCCAGCGCCTCAGTTCAGCCAATGGGGAAATTACCGCGCGCCGCACAGCCGACGGCAACCTTCAAATGATTTCATCAACGTAATACGATAAATTTCATAATGAAACGACGCGGTAATTGCCACCTCTCTTTCTTACACACAGCCACACACATCTGTGTGTGTGTGTGCGCGCTTATTGTGCATAAATTTGGAATTATATTGACCTGGCTTTGCGCCTTTCAGCAATGGCGTTTTGCTGTTCGCTGCCAATTAAAAATAATTTTGTGTTGCCTTTAAAATTTCACACAAAACATTAAAAATTTCTCGCAATTTCTTTTTTTTTTTTTTTTTTTAATTTTTATTTTAAGCCCTTTTGCAACACGGCAGGTGTAAAGATTAAATTTGCGCGCTTATGCTTGTGTGTAATAAGGTTTCTGCTTTAAGCCACTAAAAGCTGGCAGTTAATATAAATTCTTAATCAAGTTGGCAAGGGACTAAGTACATATATATATAGTATAAATATACACATATAGAATTCCAGCACTGAGCGAAGGAATTTCTTGTAGAAAAATCTAAATTGACAAAACATCGCAGCGTAAAACTCATTTGGCTTAAGTGTCTGAGCTACGAATTTCGGATTTCTATTCGTGAAGCTCTGCAGCTGGCTTTAAATTCTATTTGCTTCAATTTATTTGTTGTTTAAATATATATTTACATATAACATTATACATATATCGAAAAGAGAGGCTATAGAAAAAGTTGAGCTATAAAAATAAATTGTTAAAGTTACAACATTTCCATTGATTTGGCCATTTTGGCAACTGCAGTGGCAGCGCTTATATAAAGACTTGATAGTGACTTTTGCATGATATATATTTGATATATAACATATATATTTATTATATATATAAACATATAGAGCTGCTCTGGCAAGTCTCTTTTAAGCCTTTGTAATGTCAAAAGAGACTTTTTACAATAGCAATATTTATTTAATAGATTTTGCTCTGATACACACTGTAAGTAAGATTACGAAGGAGTATATTAGTTTTATATCTATGTATATTTTATGAAAAATTTAAGAAATTATATAATGAGTGTAAAATTGATTTAGTTGTGGCCTCTTTTATTAAGTGATAAATAATGCTAAAGTATTTTTGAGAAATTTTAGTAAATACCAAAATTTATCAACTCAGATATATAGATCACAAAGAAAGCCGGAAAAATTCAAAATACATTAAGATATTTCATTCATGAAGTGGAGAAATTTATATACGAGCATAGGCTAGAAAAACTTATGCCAATCTTAACAATTTAAAGGTGCAAAACTATAATGCTAAATTATATAGGTTTAAATTTGATTGTTGAAGAAATTTATTAAGTCTAAAAGTTATTTAAAAGAAATATGCAAAGTTATAAATTTCATATATGAAGACATAGCATAGATAAGAATTTTCTATAAGAAGCAATTGCATAGGCATAAATTTGAAACTAGACGAAATATAATTGATCTACATTTGATATCAAAATAAAAAACATGGGTCTAAATTACATCTAGTATTAAGCATTCCACTTTTGTAAAGCTCATATATGCATACTATCCAGTATGCAGTAAAATATGGCTCTTTTAATGCTTTTAAAAAAGACCTGCAACAGTTATGAGCAAATAAATAATATATGCATGCAAAAGAATGTATATTTATATAACAATATATATCCATCAGCATAGCTATATATAGAGCTGCATATGTATATATTATTTTCTGTGTATATATTTTTTTTAAGTACAACTTGAGCACTCGACCACATTTGTACGCACGAAATGCGAATTTACCAGATTTAAAGTTGGCAAAAAACGCAGCCAGAAAATTTCTTCTTTCGGCCTTTTTTACACTCTGTGTGTGGGAGTGTGTGTGTGCGTGTGTGTGTGTGTTAAATTTTGTATGGATTGGCGTGATATTTGTTTTCATTTCATTTATTACGACTGAAAGAAAAACAAAAAAAAAAAACAAAAAAAAAAAGAGCGAAGAGAAAACATTTTATAGTAATTGTTTTATGCACGCTCATCACGCTCGAAACGTTTTGTTTATGGAACGGTTTGTCGACTTTTCCCACGTTTGTCTTTTTTCATTTATCCCCTTCGCCCCTCTGGCAGGAACCACACCCCTGCCCCGCCAGCTGCCCCTTTGAATGTGTAGCTACAAAAATGTGCGACAAATTCAAATGCAATAAATTTGTGTTTTGCTTTCCAGTACAAATTTATTTTATGCCCAGAGACCCATTGAAAAATAAATATATTTAAGGTATATTGTTTTTGTTAATTGATATGTAACAGGCAAAAGAAGGAGGATCCCGACCCCATAAGGTCTATCCGCTTTTGCTATCAGTTAAACAGATCAATTCATTTAGCTTTCGGTATCTCCAAGGTGCAAGAGGCAATAAATTAAATAAATAATAAATAATAAGCTAATTAAAAATAATAAAGTAAATGAAAAAAATAAAACAAACCAAAATTAAATAAGAAAAAAAAAATTTAAATACATAAAAAAATAATCAAATTAAAAAATAAATAAAATGTATAAAATATATAAATATAAATACAAATAAATAAATAAGAAGTAAAATAAATAAATAAATAAATAAAATAAAATAAATTAATTAAAAAAAATATATAAATAAAATAAAGTAAATAAAATAAATAAATAAAACAAATTAAAATTAAATAAATAAATAAACAATTTTTTTAATAAAACAAAAAAATTTAATTTAAAAATAAATAAAATATATAAAATATATTAATATATAAATATAAAAATAAATAAATAAATAAGAAGTAAAATAAATAAATAAAATAAAATAAAATAAATAAATAAAATAAAATAAAATAAAATAAATAAATAAAATAAAATAAATAAATAAAATAAAATAAGTATATGAAAAAAAATTAATAAATTTAATGAAATAAAATAAATAATTGCTTAATATTGTAAACATAAAAAATATAAATAAATAATACATTTTGGAATACCTCAAGCAAAACCAGCCAAAATTAATAAAAAATATATCATGAAGTATAATTTTTTTTTTTATAAAATATTTGTACTTTTGTACATATGAATATAGATCTATAGCACATCATTTTAGCAATAGCAACTAATTTATGTAATAGTCCAATTTTTTATAGAATTTAAATAACAAGAAATAGTTCCATCTAATTTCGCTTTGTTTTTAATACTTCAGCAGAGTATCTCTTAAGCTGTGCATGCCCCAGCATAAAAGACTTCTTTGTTCATTTTGTGTTTCGTGCATTGGTCGTGATTTTAAGCAATTTGTTAAAGCAAATATCGAGAAATATATATGTTGATGCTGTCGATGCTGCAATGTTTGCTCGCTGCAATATGCAGCAGCTGCAGCTGCTGCTGCTGCAACTACTATTTGCATATTTATTTACTTTTCTGATTATGCGGCGTTGAGATTTAATTTGATTTATTTGCACTGACAAATTTATGCAACTGTTTGCAATTATATGTGATAGACGATAGATGTCAGTGTGTGTGTGTAACATGTGGTAAACTGCTTTGGCATAGAAATTAATGTTGCATACTTTTGAGGGCTGCTTAGAAATATGCTCAAAGCCTTCGAAATTTACGTTGATAATTGAATGTAGTGAAATTTTAATTAAACTTACTTAATTTCAGTTATTAACGGTACTATGTGCGCCGGCCAGGAATGGCTTGTATTATGAAACACTCACAAGTTTGCCATGCGGTTATTTTGCTGTCAAAGTTTTGCATTGTAATTGAGCGTAAAAGCAAAACTTTGACTAGGTTTCGCTCTCTCTCTCTCTCTCTCTCTCTCTCTCTCTCGTTTTTTTTCTTTTTGTTATTTTTTGGTTTATCCTAGGCAATCGCCTGGCAAGTTAAGAACTTGGCGGCTGCTCGCAACTTGAGGAAGCTACTCAAAAAATAAGTTGCACATAAACTGTAAACACACAACAAGTAAATGGGCGGGGAAGGGGAGACGAGAGTGTGGCGTGGTTTCACAGTTCCCAGTGCTGCAGAACGTACTCCTCCATAAAGTTCAAGAGCAACATATGTTGTGGCATAAATTTTATAAAGTCCTTGGGCTTCCCATGCTTCCTTAGCATCCCCAGCATCCTTAGCATCCTTAGCTGCCATGGTTTCCTTCAACCGCCTTGTTTACTTTCATGTTGCCTAAAAGTAACAAAAACAAAAAAACAAAAATAAATACAACAACAACAGCAACCAAATTATGGTTAGACTTTTAACTTGTTTATTACGCCCAGCTACACGCGACGCTAGAATATAAAGTTTTTTAATTTAATTTTAATGAAAATTTATGATTATTTCTTTCACACGCCAAATTCACAAAACTTTTCATTATTTCGCTCTCTCACTAATATGGAAAAAGTGGCAAAGAGATATCTCTTCTTTATCACAACTTGCGCATAATCTTTATAATTAACTAAATCTCTTGGGCTCTTGATATTTTTCATTCAAATATGTGAAGCTCTGTAGAAATTTTATGCTCTCATAAGACATTTTTTCAAAGAGTTTTTATAATGAAAAATAGTTTTGTATGTTGATAATTAACTTTAAAGTCAATTATTCTGTGAGACTATATGTCTGAATGCATATATGAATATATAAATAGGCAAAAAAGATGATTTCAGGATATTTTATTCGGATGAGGAACTTCTATATATATATGTATATCTATTTAGCTTTTCCCATTGGCTCATATCGTAGCTTGTCTCAAAACACTTTGAGTAATTCCAACTAAGACTGCTGTTAGAGCCTCATTAAAGCGCTTATGTAATTATATTTTCTATTCATCTGTCTCGTTGTGTGTAGTTCATCCCCTTTCTCAACCTCACCCCCTCGGCGTTGGCGTGTTAAATTAAACGAATCCATTAATCGGATGGCAGTTCCTGTGAATATGAAGAGCTGTATAAATATTAATAACGTTTCAAATGGCATGCCACGTAGCTGTCGTAAGTATGAATGCAGGTCGACGCCAGCCGCCAGCTGCCAGCCGAGAGCCTCCGCCCTCGAGCATCCCGGCCAACATGCTCCACACTCTCTAGAAGCCTGTCAAACTTCTCAAAGATGACAAGATTCAGGCCCAGAAGAGGCATTTTGGTGGTTGGGGGTGGAACGTTTTACAATTGGGACAAATTGCATTTGCTCTGCTCGTTGAATGTGTTCTGTGTTCTGTTCATGTTAGTGTCTAGGCTTTGTTTCGACACGACAAGCAAGACGTGGGATTGGGTGGGCGGCGAAGAGGGTCAGACACAGAGGCAGCAAAGCGAGCATAACCCTAAACATTACAACATGCATCATCAACATAATCAACAAGAATGACAACAGCTACAACAACAGCAACAACTGTAGCACGCGCTTGTCATTCAATATATCGCGTCGATCTGCACGCACACACACACACACACACATGCTATCTCTAGGAGAGAGCATGCTGCAGACACACACACACACACACACACATGAGCGCATTTCGCAATGTGCGTGCCAAGAGAGTTCATCTTCTATTTTTTTCCCATTCCTCATTTCACTTCTCCACCTTCGCTTGGGTTTATATTTATCTGCGTATTAAATTGCGAGCTCGTGTGCTGAGAGAGCGACCGACCAGAGGCCTCGACTATTGTTTGCCTTGTCTTTGTCGTTGTTGTTGCTTTTGTTTCTATAGTCATTTTTCTGCCGTTATTTTTATCAGTGAACGTGAACGTGTGTTGGAATCCAGTCTGAGCTGCTATTTTTACTTGCCTTTGCCCTATGTCCTCATTGTTGTTGCTGTTTCTGTTTGCCCATTCTCTTTCAGATGTCGCTTTAATTGTATACCGTTAGTCTTATTCGCTGTGCGTACTATGAGCAGAGTTGACCAGTTAGCAAAACTTTAATACTCTTTAAATATAGTTGAAGTAACTTTGATTATAACAATAATTTACTTGACTTCAAATAGGATTAATAATTTCTGAATGTTTATAAATTAAACGATTTAAATATAAATAATTTAGTTAGGTGTTATAAATAAAAACCCACATTGTAAAATAGGGTATTTGAAATCTCAAAATTGAAAAGCTATTTAAGCACTTTATTTAAAAGTCAAAAACTAGACAAAGCGAATTAACAACTTACAATATTTTTTTTAGTGGCATACATATATGTACATATGTAACTAATATAGAATTCAATTAACATTAAGCTGAGTTTGCTTCATCAAATATTTATGCAGACGAATTAGCTGAGAATAATGTCTGATTAACCCCTTCAGTGCACAGTGCTAAACAGAGCTATTTGCGTACACAGCGGCTGGGCAACATTTTTATTACCGTTAGACGCTGCTGGGCTGAGCAAGAATCATGTGTTGCAGCTTAAATTACGCTTTAGGCGCACTCACATTTAGAGTTCGCTGACAGGATGTTGCCGAGACGTTTGTCATGCGGCAGGCAGCCTCGACAGCCGCAGCCCCTTTTGCCCACTTGTGCGACTGATTGTCTTTGACTAAGAAACGAACAAGACGAGCCGGCAAATTTGATGTACTACATTCACTCGCCCACTCTCCCTCTCTCACTCACTCACTCTTTCGCTCTGGTTGTGAAGTGAATGCCATGCATGACAATTTTATTTGGGAGATTGGTTGTGTAGGTAGAAGAGCGCTGAGAAGAGTGACAGAGGCAGCGGCCGAAGAAGAGTGCAAACACACATACACGCTTCACGTAAATTTCATGCAATTTGTTATGTTTTATGTGCCTCGTTCGTCTGGCTCTCTCTATCTCTCTCTCTCTCTCGCTCTTTCTATCTGTAATGGGGGTGCTGGCAGCTCGAATGTTACGCCTGGGAATCTCAAAATGACAGACTTCAATTTATACAATTTATTTTATTAAGTCAAACATTTGTCTCTCTATGTATGCGTGTGTACGTGTGTGCGGGTGTGTGTATGTGTGTGCGTGCCGTTTTATTAACAAATTGATGAAACAATTTCCGCAGCGTTTAATATGGGCAATCTTTTTTTCAGCTCTGTGTTTTTTTTTTTGCTGACCAGCCTCTTGCTGGATTTCCGCTCTAAAAATCTATAAAAAAGAAGAAGAAATTGTGCTGTGGGAGCGAGCATTACGAGTACATGAATTTGTCCCTTTATAGCGCGTTAAATTTTCATTTTTACTGCGCACATAAAATCTACGAATTGGCAAAATTCAATTGCAATGTTATAGATGAAACGGAATGGTATGGAATGGAATGGAATGGAATGAGATGGAATGGCTATCCACCTAAGCGCCCATATAAATCTCAATTTATGTTGGCTATTTAAGCATTTTGGGCACGCAGCAGCCATTTCGTTTGGGCCCGCTCTAGGCCTCAAAATTATTGAATCTAATTAACTTAAATGAAATGAATGAAGACTACAAATGTGTGCCTGCCAAACTCGTAAAACTTGGCCCAAACCCCGAGGCAATGTATGTGTGTGTGTGTTTTGGCCCGTTTAATTTATGGATGTGTATATAAATTCATTTGGAGCTCTTTAATTGCTGCTTAATGGCAGAAACCTTGTAATGCCGTAACCCCCTTGCTGCTACCCCAAATGGCCCCAGCCCTAGCCTCAGCTTCAGCTTCAGCCTGAGTCCTGAGTCCTGAGCCTTTGGCATTGCCTTTGTCTTTGGCTATGAAGGTCAACAGATTGATTGGGGATTACGTTCGTGTTGGTTCCCCTCCAAAGTACGGATGCTTATTGAAATTGTTTATTTGCTTTCATTTTTTGTTTCTTTCGCCCTTCTTCCACATCTTCAATTAATTGCAACACAAAATTCTACTGAAGTCGTGTAATTAATCATTTAAGAAGGGCTTCGGCATCGGCTTCGGTTACGTCTCTTCTAATATTTATAACATAAATTGAGCATCAGATTATGGGTTTGCCCATTTTTTTTGGGTGCCTTAAAGTGGCATTAAGGTTAAGATAAATTAAGTGTTAAGCTCTTAGCTTTTAAGCTTTGGCAAGGAACAGGTAACGAAAGAGCGTACCTTAATGAAGATGAAATTCTCTTTAGATTTTAGTTCATATTTTGTGGACTTGCAAGTCTTTCAGATTCGAAATACTTGCCCAAAGTTTTTATGTAAATTTGCTTTTGATTTACTCACATATAAAGCCCTAAATAGGCCCAGGTATGCCTCAGGTGTTTATGCTTCATGTTGATGAATTTCCTGAGAGTTTTCCCGTCTTCATTTTGAACCCTTTCATTTGCCCGAGGGCGCTCAGTCCTCTTTACCAGCTAAAAAAAGGCTCTATTTATATTTTGCTTCCGATTTTCATTTTTTATGCATTGCAGATTTTTCAATTCGTCAACCTAAAATAACAAATTTTTACAACTTTTTTTTATTGTAGCATATGAAAAAAGTTACGAAATAAAAATGTTATTCAATTAAATGTTGTGGTAAATTTGTGTGCGAAATGAAATTTTATTACGATATTTTTATAAAAATAATTTTAATAGAATTTTATTATTGGAGCTGATAGAAAAGCTATTAAAATTGAGTTTTATATTCAAATATATTGAAATATATCAAAATATAAAATCATTTTTCTTGTTTATATAATTTTTATTATTATAGAAAACTAGTTCCCTGAATTGAGAATATATTTAGATTAATAGCATAAATTGCTTTATTTTTCATTTTTTAGAGTCGGCTACAGAAATCTCTTTGAAATATTTTCAGGTCAGAGTTAACAAAAAATTGGTAGTTAGAGAAATTGTAGCAACTGTAACAATAAATATTTTTAAAAATATTCCTGTTGTAATAAATGAATTTAAAAATATTCCAAATTCAAAATTTGCAGCTGAAAAGTTTAGTAAAATATCAAAAAAATTGTTAGCCTGAGCTAAAAGTGAAAAAAAATGAAACAGTTTCGCTTGCAGCTTTTACTGCTTTGTTATCAAATTTTTTATGATGCTCTCTCAGTTGCCATACATATATATGTATATATGTATATTTTTTCAAATATTGATTTGTCTGTTGACCATTCAAGCTGTCCATCAATCTGACAGTGAGTCAGTCAGTCAATCATTGTGTTCAGCCATTTGGGTGTGAAATTTGAGTAGGCAATTTTAATTATTTAAGCGTATGATCTATCACAGTTACAGTTAATCTATCAACGACAGGCGAGGGAAGCCTGCTATAAAGTGCCCTACACACACATACACACACACAAACATACACGCATACATATTTACATTTACATACAGACTTACATCATCTTCGTTTCGCTTCTAACAAATTGTCTTGTTAAAAGTTTTTCTCTTCATTTCCCGGCCGCAAAACGAGCTGCGGCAAAGCCAGATAAAAAACATGGCTGAAAAAAAGAAAGAAGAAGAAAGAAAACCGTTCTGCCAGCAAACGGAAAATTTGTGTCTGATAAGAGAATTTGCTGGCCATTAGCATTTAAGGCGTTAAGTCATTTATATTCATTTTGGATATTTGCACAATTCCAATGAAACGAATTACTTAATTGTCAAGTACTGATGCATAATCTCCGTAGTGGTCCGAAGAGAAAGCTCGTCAAATCGATAAATCATTAAGTGGCACTTCTGCAGAAATGAATGAGCGGAATTAAAGCCTTGTGTAAGCGAAATTCAAGTGAAACATTTTCTAGGCATCATTTGAAGTGCTTGAGTGACAAGTGCTTTTCAATGTCAAATAGTATTTATGCTATTTAAAGATTAACTTTGAATATAAATTACAATAATAAATAATAGATACAATAAAGGAATTTATGGAATTGAATTTCTAAATAATATTTCTTTATTAAATATAAATCGTGTTTTCCTTTCCTTTCTTCAGTTACTTTTTGAGTTTTCTTTCAGCTCATCTACTCTCTTTTCTTTACAGCACTTCTCTTTTTAGTGTTGCCTTCCTTCTTTTGTTTTCTCTTCATTTTCATTCTCATCTCTCTTTATTTTCTCTTCGTCTTTTCTTCAACTTTTTTTCGTTTTATTCGACTATGTTTTTTAAAGTCTGTCTTCCTTTCTTCTTTTCTGATTATCTTCTCTCCGTCGTCTCTTAGTCTTTTCATAATAATCTCTGATCTTTTAGAATGAGAATAGAATGAGAGATTAGCTGAGATTAACATCTATTCATGTTTCTATTGCTTTCTTCTCTTTTTTAAGCAAATATTCATAAATTTTCTATTCTTTCTTTTCTCTTCCTTTATTTTCTTTCCTCATCTTCACTTCACCTTTCTACTCATCTCTATTCTTTAACTTGTCTCTCTTTCCCTTCATATTTTCTCTCTTAAAACTTTAACTTTTTGTCTGCTCTTAAGTGCTCTTCTCTTTTTATCGTTTCTTTTCAACTTTTCTTATTTTTTTTGGTCTTCCATCTTACTTTACCCTTTAAATTTTTCAATAATACTTGTCATAAATTCTTTGCTTCAAGTATTCAAGATTTATACACTTTAACTGCTGGGAAATGTTGAAAATCCCTTTTTTCCCACAGTAATATGTAAATTTGTTGTTGGCATTTTATTACTTGGGATACTCATCAAATTTCGAATGAGTTATTTGAATAAGTCAATAGGGAAAGGACGACTCGGGACACAGGATACAGTCGCCCGAGCTGTTAAGTGAATCCAAAAAAAAAAAAAGGCAAAGCACCTACACAGCTCAGGGGACATGGAACGGGATTGGTATTGGAAATGGGATTGGGATAGGCATAAAAAGCATCAATCATCAATTTAGCAATCTTGCGATGGAGTCTCACGTCCTTGGCACTCAGCTGCAAATAGTTGAAGCCGCTTAAGCACGAATTTCTATTAAAATATTTATGCAAAAAGCTACGAAGCGACAATCTAAGCCGGCAACGGCTATGAAAGGGTCTCAGCTACGGCGGCTGTGCGTGAAAAATTTCAGCAAAACGATTTTCATAATCGATTTTCAGTGACTGTTGACAACAGCAGCAGCAGCAGCAGCAGCGGCAGCTAGATATGCGGGGGCGCTGCAGACGCGCTTGTCAACCTTTATCAGAAACAGGGATATAGCTAAAGGAGGTGGGATTGAGTGGATAGGGCGGCTGGGCAGAGGCAGCCAGACAGGCGAGCAAAGCCGAGACAAATGCGACATGCGTCTGTTGACAATATATCAACATGTGGAATACGGGCAGATAGGGACCCGCCCCCACATCTCTCGATGGGGCGTCCTTGGATAAAAAAAAAAAAAAAAATGCAAAAGGCAAGAGACGACTTAACAATTTTTCTACTTGACTTTGACATTTGTTCGGAGTCCGCCTCCTGTTTGTTGTCTTCGACTGTGAACCGACGCCAGGTCAAGTAATCTTTAAAGTATGACGTCTCTGGCTCTCTCTCTCTATCTCTCTGCCTAGCTCCCTCTCCCTCTCCCTCTCTCTCTGTGGGTAGTCAACGATAGTCCTCACTACAATTGTTTGCCATTTGAAGCTAACGTAGCGCAACTAATCGATGAAAAAGACGAGACTCTTAGACTAAGGGTAGAAGCGCACTGACAGAAGCCAACTGAACTGTTTGAGCTGACTTTGAATCAGAGATTCGTTCGCCGTCTGTGTTTTTGTTATTTTTCTTCTATTTCCCATTTTTTTTTTTTTTTTTTTTTTTTTTTCGTTTTTCATAATGTGCTCTTAACCCGTTTATGGGGCGTAGCTTATGTGATGATAGTATCGTTGAGGCTGCCAGGCAAAAATGTGGTAAAAGCGAATACGTGAAGCAGAATCCTTAAATGCGATTCGCACCAGTTGCTTCTGCAAATAGTGTGTAAATCATGCTCGATGGCAGAGGCTTTAACGCAGTGATAGATTAATAGTGCCACATAGAGAGTGCATGACTAGAATATACCCGGAATATCATAAGTTGCTCATCTATTTATCAAATGTAGTGTAGTGCGAGGTATTTGTCTATATATTAAGAGAATCCATTAATCAAATTCTGCAAAAATACAATATATGGCAAAATAACTAAAGTTATTTATCGATTTTTATCGATTGCACTGGTTAATTTAACGATTAATGCAATTCTGATATAAGTATGCAGAAAAACATATATCACTCTTTAAATTTATTCAAATGGTATAAGAGTTATTATTATCATTCAAGCTACAGCTTATTACAGGGTATTTGCTAGTCGTTTACTTCAATGTACACTCAAATTTCTATAGCATTTTGAATGTAGCTTCATTTATGATATGCTTTTGTTGCTGTCAAATAGTTAACGTAAGTTCGGTAGCCACTAATTACCCAACTTAAGCTGCCATTGTATTGTTTATCTTTTGACAGCATGCTTCAGAGATAGCAAGAGAGAAGGAGAGACAGACAGACAGAGAGTGAGAGAGCGAGAGGCAGACATTTGTCTTCAGAGACTATTCCAAAAATTAAACAGATTTATTATTCAGTGGCCCAGTGTGTTGGTTCTATCTTAAAGTGGAGTCAAATCGAGTCGCCTCTGCACGTGATGGACTGGGGAACTGGGGAGCTGACTTCCCTCAGTGCTGCTTGTGCGCGTGCTGAGTTCGTGGTTTTAATAGGGGGGCGGCCAACGACGTGGGTGGCTTGCGGTTTAGTGGTTTAAGTGGTTGAGAGCAGAGCAAAGACAGCTAGAGATAGAGAGAGACAGAGAGAGAGAGAGAGAGAGAGTCGGCAGGCGCCTGCAGCTAAGCGCATTGCGTTTGTCAAATTTTGACGAGTTCGCCGTGTATCGATTCGCCCAGCTCTTTGAAATCTATCTCTCTGCTTGGCTCTTTGGCTTAGTGTGTCCTTAAGCTAAATTAAAGCATATATTACATTTCATTAATCCTTTGATGTCTGCGCTGCGGGGGGTCTTAAAAAGCCAACGCCAACGTCGCCCCGCTTTGATTAAGTTGCGAATGTTTGATATTGAAAAGGGCTTGTAATTCCTGAAATTAAGTTTCAGAATTTGCTTTGAAGCTGCTGAAGCACTGGTAAACACACTAGTAAATCAGTATGAATTATAATGAGCTGAAGTGTTTATCTTAGCCAAAGCTCGCAAGTAACTTGATTAATGCTTGGCCAAAGCAGCTGCCAGCTAAATAGGATGTGCTCCGCTCCAAGATATATGAGCTGCAAAGCATTTGATGGACTGCAAAACTACATTTTTGACAAGCTTGATTTATTAGCCAGTCACGACTAACTTACTGCTGCTAGTTCATGAGCTGCTAAGGTATAGTACAGGGTGTTCAGCATGGTAGTCAATTGTTCCCTATGGTCTGATAGTTTATGAATTGAGATGGACTGTAGTCAGCTCTGAATAGACTGTGGAAAAATATTTCATTGAACGATTTTGACTATACAGATCAATAAAATAAATATTAATTTTAAATAAAATAAATAGTTAAAATAAAAGATAAACCAGACAATCAACCCGCTATGATTTTTCATGTAAACACTTATTACTGTTAATTAGTAAAACCGTGAAATTGTATTATTTTTTATTATTATAATTTCTTTTAAATATACTAATTATTTATTTATTTTTTTTTATTATTATTATAGTAATTATTCATTTTTTTATATATTTTTATTATTATATTTTCTATTAAATATAATAATAATTTAATAGAAATTATAATAATAATATACTATTATATATTAAAATTGAATGAAAATTGAATGAAAACATTTTTTATTAATACATATATTTATTATTATTATTATTTTTATTATTAATCATAATATTATGCCTTAAGCAAGTCAATTGTCATCAGTTGCTAAAGCAGGCAAAGCAAACATTGCCTTTATTATGTTTTTTTTTTTTTTTTAAGTTAAACACAGCAAATTTTGACCACACAGAAATCAACATTAATTTCAGCACTCTGCCCAAAAAAAAAAAAAAAAAAAAAAAAATCAAATCAGCAAAAGACAATGTAATGCAAAGCCAAACAATCAAAGGAAACGCCAAGGCGAATTCAAAAATTTTGGTCACGTAGAAACTTTGTTTGTGCCTCAAAGACAAAAAAAAAACCAGCTAAACTTAATGATGACAAAAAAAACTGAGATGTTGACAAAATAATGAAATACCCTAGCAAGGGTCCTAGGCGATTCTTAAGGCTTTTAAAATAAATATGCAAATGTTACTTGAAATTTATAAATTAAAAACAATAAAAGTTACGCATGATGCAGAGAGCAAAACACAAATGTAAAAAAAAAATAAAATAAAATAAAACAAAATAAAAAAAATATATAAATATATAAAAAGATAAAAATAGAAATTGTGCAGCAATTAAAACAAAAAATAATAAAAAAGTTGTATATATTTTAATATATATTTGTACTACATTCAAAAAGTTATATATATATAATATAAAATATATTTCAACTACATTAAAATATTTACTGATGCTATTTATTTATTTTTTTTTAATAAAATTTTGTTATTACATTTTTTTAAATTAAGATATTTTCTTACATATAGTTTTAATAAACACAAAAATAACTACAATAATAATATTAATAAAATAATAATAATATTTAAATAAATATTAATAATAAAATAATAATAATAAAATTAAATAAACGATGATGCATTGATATAAATTAAGTTTACTTTTATTCTATTTATTAAGTTTATATTAAGTAGTTTTTTTTTTTTTTTTAATTATTTTTATTATTATTGATCTTTTGTATTATTGATTTTTTTTTTTTTTTTTTAGTTCTTTATTATTATTTATGTTCGTACACAAAATTAAAAGAGTTTCCGACACTCGAAAAGTTTACAAAAATATTGCAAGCTCGTTTATAATAAAAATAATAAGGTATGACAGATTAAAGGGTCAATTAGTGAGTTAGCTACGAGACTTTAGATAGCTTGAAGCATCTGCTTAAATTTACTCAATTCAATATATCATTTTTATGCTCTTAGAAAATTATTCAAAAGCTGCTGAGATTCGCAGCGAATTCCGATTTGGCATTGAAGTAATAATAATAATTACGCTCAAACTTAAATACTTTAGTTTCTGTGCGGTTGTCAGGGAGTATTTCCTAGTTGAGCAATAAGCTATAGAAATTGTGTGTTTGCTTTGCAGTCAGCATTCTGTTGCTGGAGCAAACTTACAATACGCCCGGCTGAACAATTTCTGTAGAAGAAACCATTGAGAGCAACAACAGCAACAGCAACAGCAACAACAAAACGCAAAACTCTGCGACTCACGACGCGACTTGAGTCGACTCAGTGCTCAAAATTTTACGCGGGCTGACTGCTGAAGTGCCACCAGGGGGCATGAATGAGGGCGGTTGGGTGGGCTGTGGTGCAGCTCCATGGCATGGCCTTTGTCACAGTCAGGGACGCGGACGACAACGATTGCGTCTTTTGCATTTTGGCTGAGCGGCAGCCGAAGTAGCAGCAGCAGCAGCCCAGACTCGAATTACAAATTCAGCACAATGTCCCTTTGTCATTTATGCATTCGCTGTATAAATTAGGCACAATGAATTTCAGCGGTTGCGGTGCGCTGCTCTTACGAGTTGTAGACTCTTAATAAGCTTCAATTTTTTTACGTTTTTTTTTCTTTTTTACTGTTATTTTTCAGGTGGCAGCGGCAGTGGCGGCGGCGGCGGTGGCGCTGGCAGTGGCGGCGCTGGCGCTGGCAGCTCTTCGGACATATCCAAGGATCATTGCAATAAGACTGTGGACATTTTCGAGGATATCAGCTCGCCGGAGGTCAACAATCAGAATCTGGGACGGCCGCTCACCTGCTCGTATCGCTTTCGTACGCTCAAAGGTGCACCGCGTGACTTTGTGCTACGGCTGCGCTTTAAGAAGTTCAAAGTGGGCCAACTGCTCAATGCCACCCACTGTGAGGGCGGCTTCTTGCAGGTGAGTTAGCTACAATGCTGGCACCGCTGATTTATAGGGCGAGGGCAGTGTGTGTGTGTGTGTGTGTGTGTGTGTGTGTGTGTGTGGTCGAGGCAATCAAATCTAATTTATAACTTTGTCGCTCGCCTAAATGATGACACATCTATCCCACGTAATGCCAACGTACGGGCAACGCTTGACAGCTTTATGTGAAGCTGAACTCGAGAGTTGCAATCCAATTGGCGCTGCCAATGTCTGGTTGTGTGTCGTGTCGCCTGGCTGGCTGTCCCTTTGCTTATCATTTGATTTGACTCCATATGACGCTGTTGTCCTCGTTGTCCTTGCAGATTGTTGATGGCAATAGCAAAACAGACGTCTCCAATCGCAAGGAACCGGGCATGTTCTGCGGCGAAGCGGAACAGCCACAGACCTTCATCAGCGAGACGAGCTACGTGAAGGTGCTTTTTCACACGGACAACTTTACGGATCAGGTGAGCTAATTAATTGCCTAATGAGAATTTAAAAAATTGTTGAAGAGTTGAAAAGATGATTAATAAAAATAAATAAATATGCTAACGACATAACTTTAGAATAAATAATATAATTAATATGATAAATATATCAACAAGATTTTGTTGAGCATCTAAAATGTATTATTGAAAGTCTGCAACATATAAAGGCTTATCTGGTCATATCATTTATCTCTATCCGAATCCTCATTTTCCATCTTTAGTTTCCCTTACTTTACCATAATCAACTTTGTATCTTAAGAAAAATTCCAACTCCAGTCCTTAGCACAGCTCACTCCACTTCAGACACCTCATCTAACCAACTCCGGTGACTTCCAATTACGGTAAAAAATAAGTCTCTATTCTGTTGTCTACCGTCTTCAAGTTGCAGACACCAAACGCACTTACACTAATAAACCATGGCTCCAGCTTCCATTCACCCGTCCCAGCTCGGCCCGTCACACATGTCACATGTGTCACGTAGCCGCTTCCTTCATGTCCTTACGCCGTGTCCTTAGCACAGCCGTTCCACTTTCTGCTCCTAAATATAAATATATAGTATATATATTATATATGTATATAGGTAGCAAGATATGTATGTATATTCATATTTATCACATAATTTAAAGAAAATATTACAGCACACAAGTTTTTGACGCCCTTAAAGCAAAGTTAGTGTGCACTAACTGAGCATAACCAGCTGGCAGATACTCTGTAATGCGCAGGAGTTTTTGAAGTTGGAATATGTAGGCTGCTGTACATAAAGAATGTTCTCATGGAGGTTGATGTACTGGAAGATATTCTCTATAATATAAAATATTCTCATATTTATTTCTTTTGCATATGGAATACAGAATCAGTTCAACTCTCTTTACATTCGGCTCGTAGAGATTGGATTGGTTAAGCAACTTCTCACATTGCTCACATACATTAATTAATAAGCCCCATGCTCAATATGAAGAGCGTATTAAAGTCTCTTAATTAATTTGTCTAGAACTTCTAATTGTTCTCTCAGCGAGCATTACACAGTCGTTTTTACCCCGCTCTAATATATCTATATACGTTTCTTTTTTTTTATTTTTTATTTACATACATATATATTTTTTATATATTTTTTTTATTTTATCTGTCTCTGTTTTTGGTTTGTTTGCTTTGGCTGTGACCCGTGTTGCTCTATCTGCTTGGCTGCATCTATGCAACTCACTTTCGCACTTAGCTTTTCATATACATATATCGCCAACATACACAAATACACATATATACATTTATATATATATATATATATATATATATATGTGTGTGTGTATGTATGTTTATAAATGTATATATTTTTGCATGCATTATTCAGTGGAACGTCTATGGAAGCTGTGAACGTGGGCGTTCCCAGCGCTCCTGACTGTCGTCTGGCTGCCTGCTGCTGCGTCCCTTTGCCAGTTGCGGCATCTCTCTTTGGCCTGGCCCGACTGGCGACTGGCGACTGGTGACTGGCGTTGTATATGGCAAATGCTGTTCACAACTTGAATTCTATTTAGCTGCATGGCTGTTGCATTTGCTGTTGGTAATGCCCTGTGAATGCTCTTTGAAGGTGTTTGCTTGGGGTATGTTGTTTAGCTTAGAGTTTATGTTGTAGGAAGAAGCAGTTGAGGCTTATATATATCGATAATTTATGTATTTAAATTTATACAAGATATTTGAGTATATCTTTTAAAAAATGTGAAAAATTTCGTATCATATGAGATCAGTTTACATTTCCTTCGCATCGATATAAATCGATAATAAAGTTAAGCCAACTTGTGTTTTTCTTAAGTGCTCAAATCAATCAAATAAATATTTAAAAATCTCCATTTACTATATACTTCAATTTGTAATTCATAAGAAAGCATTACAAAATCTTAGCAGCAGAGCATCTGTCAGTCTGTCATACCCCACTTGCTGTTGTTGCCATTGCTATTGCACT